>CBVK0103234715.1:0-11379 GCA_900067695.1 Picea abies
CAATTCTCCATGTCTTTTAGTAGATTTCCCTAGCCATGAATAAACCTTGTTTACAAACTTATCAATAGCTTGTAACTCTGCAAAATAAGATGAAACATCATTAGTTGCCAATGATTCTCGATGAGTTGTGCATTGGATATCTAATAAATGAGGAGCATGTCGATAGATATTAGTAGATAAACCTTCACAAACATCCCTCAAGGATAGATCCATTTCTGCTAAAAGAGATGTCACGGTGTCATACATAGATTGTGATGTTCCATCCCTAATTTGAAGTAAGCATATGAATTTTGTAACACATTGACCTCTTCCTTCATTTTTCAAATATGTAATATAAATGATCAAATATTGCACCATAGTCTGATCAATACTTTCATCAACTGAAATTGATTAAAATGGGTTGTTGAAAATCTCATCTTTTAACTTTCTCCAATATACCTCCTTAGTAGCTTGTAGAATTTTTTTTCCAAATGTTGTATTTGTATATGTTGAATATTCATTTGTTAGACGCATATGAGGAGTGTTTTTATACATATTCAAGTCACATATTGACTTATATACTCCTCGGCTAAACCTTTCCAACGGGATATCGAGCGTGCCAAATGAAGAATGTATTCAAAAGTTATGACGCTGAGAAGTTGGCATACCAACTAACCCCATTGGGGCCCACAAGACTTTTGGTGTTTCATCTCCTAGGGTTAGGTTTTGGATGTTTAGGGTTTCCTCATTGCTTCTTTATAATAAAAAGGCCTTTCGACCTCATTGTAATGTGCTCTGGCGAATGCACATAGCCATCACATTTCTTTTCAGAGATAAGCTACCACTATTCGAGTGAGTTTGTTTCCTTCTACATTTTTACAATTCAACACATTTCATTTATTAATAGAAGTCAAGTTTCATTGTATCTCTATGTTTTTGTTATAATTATGTATTTCATTTTGTTCCATTTATAAATCCGGACAAATGGTATAAGAGCGATCTGCTCTTTATTTGTTTCTCTATGCATGTCCCCAACGAGGTCAGGGTATAAGGAGTTGGGACTCAAACTATTTGAGCCTTTGCAAGACCATCATCGCCAACCTCAACAACCTCCCATGGTGGAAGAAAAGAGAGATGATGGAGCAGGAGATCCTATTAAGTTGTTGCTCGAGGAAGCCCTTGCACGATAAAGGAACAAGATGATGGATAATTTTGCTCAGATCCTTCAAAGACCGCCAACAACAAACACATATTTGTCAGGCGACCACTTTGGAGGCGCCACCCCCTTCAAGGTACAAGTTAGTTTTGATATTCATGTATTTGAAGGTCAGATAGATGCATATGCTCTAGATAAATGGTCGAATCTACTCGAGGGTATTTTTATGTCCATAATTTTTCCGATAGAGAAAATATATTTGTGCTCCCTAAGGATGTCCTCCATGTCAAGGATTAGTGAGATACTTACTGTGATAAAAAGGCCATGGAGGAATCTGCATTGTTTGCAGTCATACACTTGGGGTTATTTCATGGATGTTATTAAGGAACAATATTACCCAGTTGGAAGCTACAATGACCAGTATACAAAATGGATCACGATGCGGCAAGAAAGAGACCAAATAGTGACATAGTTCACAAATGTCTTGCATACCTTGCACACCAAGTTGGGTATCAAAGACTTTGAACGACACCTGGTGCTCAAGTACCGTGATAGTCTGCATCGATACATCTAGAAAGATGGAGCTTCTAGACATCTCATCATTGGGTGCGACTTATCGATATGTCATCAAAATCAAGTATAAATTTAAACACAAGAAGCGGGAGTTTGGATCTGTGAATTCCTCATAGAAGAAGCACGAAAAAGGCAGCCCCAACCCGCAAAACAAAGGACAAAGCAATAATGGACCACCGCAAGACAACCATTCCAAGCCACCAACAAAGAAGGGTAATGGGAAGATGAAGAAAGACACTGGAAAATGGTGTGAATTCCATAAAAGTCCCTAGCATAACATCGATGAATGTTGCTCAAAGAAGTTGTTGGTGGTTGAGTTGAAAACCTTGGAGTCAGATGCGGGTTCCGAATCATAATCAAAACTAGACAAGGTGAAGAAGATCATCAATACAGAACCCAATTCCACCGCCGCTACCACCAACATCCAACCAAGTGAACTCGAAGAACCAGAGAAAGGTGAGCACCTTTTCCACTTGTAGATGTGGGTGAAGGGTGCTCCACTACACTTCATTGTCAATAGAGGAAGTCAAAAGAACCTCATCTCAGTAGAGGTCGCCAAGTGGTTTGACCTACCGAAAACACCACATACACAACCTTACACCATCGGGTGGCTCTGCTAAGGGAGAGATCTCTGCGTCAGCCAACAATGTTGACTGCCCTACGACACCAAGCCCTTCAAGGATGAGGTATTGTGTGATATTGAACCCCTTGAAGTTTTGATATTGACCCCCTTGAAGTTTGTGATGTTCTTCTAGGCCAACCTTACTTTTGGAAGCGTTATGTTGTATATGAGTCTGGATATCGCAATGTTATTATTACTTTGGGAAGATAATTGTATAGGATACCAGAGGTAGCTCCACCTACTGCCATTTATTTTATCTTCGTTAAGCAATGTAGGAAGGTCATCTCCCAGACCAAGAAATTTGTTTCTTTATGATTCGCTCTCAAAGTGAACGGAAGGTCACATCCACATCCATGGCCTCCGCACAGGGCCTCTCCACACAGCAAAAGCAGGTGGACAAGGTTGTGGAGGAATACAAATACATATTCTCATCACCCATTGGGGTACCTCTACACTATCATGTCAAACATTCAATAGATTTGACCCTCGATGCACCTCTACCCAATGGGTTAGTCTATCGCTGCTCTTTTATGGAAAATGAGGAAATTAAGCGTCAAATCTAAGAGATTCTCGAAAAGGGGCACATCCGACCAAGATCCTCACCCTACATAAGCCCAATTGTACTCATGTAGAAGAAATACAAGGCCTGACGACTTTGAATTGATTACATGAACCTAAATAAAATCACAGTCGGGAACCGATACCCAATTCCCTGAATTGACGACCTTATTGACCAACGCAAGTGAGCCAAGTACTTCAGTAAGATTGACCTAAAGTCTGACCACCACCATGTCCCAATAGAACAAATTGATGTATGGAAGACTGCTTTCAAGTCCAAAGAGGGTCTTTTTGAATGGTTGGTCACGCCCTTTGGTTTGACGAATGCTCGAACCACTTTCATGAGGTTGATGGATGATATATTGCAACCTTTCACCAATTCTTTTGTGGTGGTATATTTGGATTATATCTGCATCTTCAACAAGAATTTGGCGAAACACTTGCAACATATTCAACAAGTCCTTCACACTCTGCGACAACACAAACTATATGCTAACTTGGAAAAATGCTCCTTCAACATGAACATGGTCCAATACCTAGGCTACATTGTTGATGAGCATGGTGTGCACATGGATCCATCCAATATCCAGGACATTCATCACTATCCATCCCCGAACACACTAACCAAACTTTATATTTTCTTGGGACTTGACAATTTCTATCGCAGGTTCGTGTTGGTGTTCTCCCATATCGCATGGGCCCTCAACTAGGTAACCGAGGGTGGTGAAAAAACAAAGTTCATGTGGGGAAAATTGCAACAGAAAGTGTTTGATGATATGAAACATCGCTTGTGCTCATCCTTGGTGCTCTCATTACTCGATCTGCAACAACCTTTTGAGATTGAAAAAAATGCTTTTGATTATGTTGTGGGCGCAGTTCTCACTCAACACGGTCATACAATGGCCTATCATAGTGATACACTATTAGATGTAGCCTGTAAGTACCCCACTTATGATAAAGAAATGCATTCCATTGTACAAGCCTCCTTCCAATGGAAGCATTACATTCTCGGGAAGGAGAAAATCATCCACACTAATCACAAGCCTCTACGGTTCATGCAGACACAAGGAAAATTGCATAACGACTGTCATCAAAAGTGGTCCACATACTTGCAACAATTTCATCTCAACATCAAATATAATACAGGGAGCACCAATCACGTCACTGACTGCCTTAATCGGCCACCAACTGCGGCATTAACCATGGTGCTCCACTCCTGCGGACATGAGGCCTTAGGGTGGCCCCAACACTACGAGAGCGATCCTAACTTCACTACCACTTACTAAATGTTGGGTGCAGGCACGCCCATATTTGACTTTCATATTCAGGATGAATTGTTATGCCATCTGGGCCATCTTTGTGTTCCTTCAAGCGAGCAGAAAAAATTGATTTGGGAAGATCACTACAATCGGATGGCAAGACACTTTGGTGTGGAAAAGACAGTGGTAGTGTTTCTATTAGCCGAAACTTTGATGGGAATTCGACAATTACATCCAGTCTTGCACTATCTGCGTTATTTCCAAACCATCCAATAAGAAGCAAGGCCTGTACACCCCTCTACCTACTCCGAACAGGCCCTAAGAATCCATCTTGATGGACTACATGTATGGCCTTCCTTCAACTAAGCAAGGAAATGACTGTGTTTTTGTAGTGGTTGACTGATTTTCTAAGATGGTCATTCTGACAGCCTGCAATAAGAGTATCACAACGGAGGCCACAACCAAGCTCTTCTTCGAATTGGTGTGGGTACATTTTTGGATACCACATACCATCATCTCAAATAGGGATATAAGGCTCCTAAGCACATTTTGGTTAGCCTCTGGTCACTGTTGGACACCAAACTCACTAAATCCACTGCCTTCCACCCCCAAATTGATGGCCAAACAAAGGTCGTAAACAGGATGATCGTGCATATCTTGTGCATGTACAAATTCAAACATCCACGCACATGGGATGAGAGTCTTCCCTATGTTCAACACAATTATAATAGATCTCTCCATAGCTCTACCGACCATAGGCCCTTTCAGGGGGGGCTGGAATTTCAACCATTAGGTCCCATTGATGTCACACTGCCCCTTGTGACCACACAGGCCGAATCTTCCCATGTTCAATTAGAGGCCAACAAAGCCACCAAGTTTATTGAATGGATTTAGCACATCCTCCAATAGGTCCATGATATTTTGCAAAAAGCCAATGCTAAGTACAAGCAACGCCACGATCAATGTCGGGTGCCACACAAGTTTCAGGTGGGAGACAAGGTTTGGTTGCATTTGTAGAAGGAACACCTTACAAGACCCCATTGAAAGCTTCGTCCGCTTTTCTATGGTCCTTACACCATCACCAAGGCTATGGGTGACAATGCATTTGAGCTAAGTATTCCCCCCTTCCTTGGCTTGCACCCAGTGTTCAATGTGGATCTCCTTCAACCATACTTTCCACCATTATTAGACACATCAACGATAGTAGAACAATTGACACCGAAAAATATTAACCATGACTGCATGGAATAGGAAACCATTGATCAGATAATGGACACACAGGTTAATGGCACTCACCAATAGAGGATCCAACTTTATTGGGTTGTTAAAGCAAGACAACTCCTACACCGAGGCAAGTGACTCACCCGGGGCCAAGTTCAACAGAAGTTTTCCCATCTGATGGGGGCACTCAACGCAATGGAGACCATTGCTTCCTAACAGGGGAGGATCGATCCATATGGATATTAGTGGCCACCCACCTATTCCACTGGCTCAAAGCACAATTTTCCATTTTGGCAATTTTTCTACACTTTTTCGGGTCCTGAACTTCGAGGGTTATTTTGAGGCCTTAAACAACATTTTTTAGGCACGAAAGAACCCACACAATACATTGAGGCATGGTATGGGATGAACAAAATGTGTACTCCTCATCTAGAAATTTTGGATGAGGTATCGAGCACCCCAAATGAAGATCGTATGAAAATGTTATGCCGTTGGAAAGTTGGCATATCAACTACCCCCATCGGGGCCCACAAATCTTTTGGAATTTCATCTACTAGGGTTAGGGTCTTGGGCTTTTAGGATTTTCTCAATTATTATTAATGTTAAAAATGCATTTGGATCCTCATTATAATCAACTTCTTGCGAATGAGCGTAGCCGATACATATCTTCTCAGAGATAAGATACCACCATTCTAGATAGATTGTGTGCTTTTTCATTTTACAATATTTTATATCTTCAGGCGATCATTAATAGAATATGAGTTTCAATATATTACTGTGTTCTATTCCATATCTCTTTTTATTTCCTTCTTATACATTCACTATATTTATTCCTTCATATCGTTCTCAAAATAATCTGGATCAATGCTGCAAGGAAGACAATGGACCATAGCTAGGGAAATTAGAGCAGAGAAGCCCTTTGTTGAGGTTAGTCCATGATTATTATTTCTTTGAGTGTGAGAGGGGTGGGGCATGCCTCACAGAGACTATCCCTGAAAAGATTAATAATATTGTATAAACCAAATATTATAATATTGAAAGAAACAATGGTTCCTTGTGCTAGGGATATTGAGCTAATGTCCTCTCTTAGTCTTAGATGGAGTTTTAGTGCACAGGATGCAGATGGATTTTCTGGTGGATTTTTAACATCCTAGAACTCTTATTTTATAGCACGAAACACATGGTATTGTGCTTCAAGTATCATGTCGGAAGGGGAAGCTAAATCTAGGGGAAGGGTTTTTAATATTTTGAACCTTTATGATCCATATGTAAATGTAAAATGTTTTGGTATTATTTGGAAGAATAGATGATTTTAAAGGAACCAAATATTATTATTTGTGGCAAACTGAATTTGAATCTATCTAAGAGAGAATATTAGGAGAAACATCTAACATAATACTTTTCTATATATATTTGAAGTATTAATGCAGGGGTTTCAAAATGTCGTGACATGTTTTTGTTGGCAGAGGATCTGTTGGAGGTTTGTTAGAACCAAAGATTATGGATAGGGGTGGGCGAATCCTATGGTCATAGTCCTATCCTTTTAAAAATTGAGAATGATAATGAGAATCCTCCAGGGCCTTTCAAATTTAATGATGTATGCTTAAAAGAGGAGGGTTCTTAGTGTTTAGTGATTGGAAATTTGTGTTTCTTTAATCCTAAGTCAAATGAGTACAATATCCTAGTTTGTGGAAAAATTGAAATAGGTTAAGAAGTTAGTGGAAGAATGGGATAAGAGGAAAATGGATTTGTTTGGATGTTTAGGGTTTTCTCATTACTTCTTTATGATAAAAAGGCCTTTCGGCCTCATTGTAATGCGCTCTGGATAATGCATGTAGCTGTCACATATCTTCTCAGAGATAAGCTACCACCATTCAAGCGAGTTTGTTTCATTCTGCATTTTTACAGTTCAACACATTTCATTTATTAGCAGAATTCAAATTTCATTGTATCTCTGTGTTTTTGTTATAACATTGTATTTCATTTCGTTCCATTTATAAATCCGAATAAATCCCCCACCTCAAGTCGTTATCGTCCTCGACAACATCCACGAAATCTGTGATTTCCAAGTCTTTGCACAACTCATGCCTCTACTATAACTAAGCCTGTTGGAAACCCCAAGTTTCATGCTAACTAGAAACCCCAAAATTCTGTCAAAGTGAAAACCCCAAGTTCCCACAAACCAAACTGTATTGCACCCAACTATGCATGATATGTTGCCTGAGTCAATCTGGCTAGTTCACCCAACTCCAAGGATGAAAGTCACCCAACTCTTCTGCACTATCTCATCACGATGTTGTTTCCTTGTTGTTGTTCGGTTCCATTGTTGCTATTGTTTCCTACTACAACTAATTGTTGCCCGCTTCACTTCAAAATTTCATCTAAGTGTTGAACTTTTGTGATCTTGTTGCTACGCCCATACTTCAACAAATTATGCTATGTCTATGCACACTTAATTCCTCCATGCCTTGGACTGATTGGGCAGCTAGTCCAACTTTCGCTTCCAACTCATGAGAATGCACTTCCTCATGCCTGAACTTAGTCGACTCCATAGCTCTGAGTGTCCCTCCTTTTCCTTGCCAACAACTTCCTAAAAAACCCCAAAACAAACTAAATCTAGCCACATATTACTAAAGAAATATCAAGTGACACGAGAGAGCCCTCTCTGAGTTGAGAAGGCTAATGCCCAGCTATAAAGTAGGTTGAAACAATTACCTCTATCGTTTTTCTATCAGCCAGACAAAATTTATAGAGTGATAATAGCTTGCACCCAGTGTTCAATGTGGATCTCCTTCGACCATACCTTCCACCATTATTAGACACATCAACGATAGTAGAACAATTGACACCGAAAAATCTCAACCCTGACTGCATGAAACAGGAAACCATTGATCAGATAATGAACACATAGGTTAATGGCACTCGCCAATAGAGGATCCAACTTTATCGGGTTGTCAAAGCAAGGCAACTCCTACACCAAGGCAAGTGACTCACCCGGGGCCAAGTTCAACAGAAGTTTTTCCATCTGATGGGGGCACTCAACGCAATGGAGACCATTTCTTCCTAACGGGGGAGAATCGATCCAGATGGATATCAGTGGCCACCCACCTATTCCACTGGCTCAAAGCACAGTTTCCCATTTTGGCAATTTTTCTACACTTTGTTCAGGTCTTGAACTTCTGGGGTCGTTTTGAGGCCCTAAATATCATTTTCTGGGCACTACAGTGCTAAGAAAATAACCAAATATCGTCTAGACTGATCAAAATGTGTACTCCTCAGTTAGACCTTTTCAACGAGATATCGAGCGCGCCAAATGGAGATCGTATGCAAAAGTTACGACCCTGGAAGTTGGCGTACCAACTAACCCCATCGAGGCCCACAAGCCTTTTGACGTTTCATCTCCTAACTTTAGGTTTTTGGATGTTTAGGGTTTTCTCATTGCTTCTTTATGATAAAAAGGTCTTTCATCCTCATTGTAATGCGCTCTAGAAAATGCACGTAGCCGTCACATATCTTCTCAGATATAAGCTACCACCATTCGAGCAAGTTTGTTCAATTCTGCATTTTTATAGTTCAACACATTTCATTTATTAATAGAAGTCAAATTTC
The DNA here is from genome assembly GCA_900067695.1 of Picea abies. Taxonomy (NCBI): domain Eukaryota; kingdom Viridiplantae; phylum Streptophyta; class Pinopsida; order Pinales; family Pinaceae; genus Picea; species Picea abies. The sequence continues at coordinate 8,978 of CBVK0103234715.1, forward strand.
ATTGTATCTCTGTGTTTTTGTTATAACTCTGTATTTCATTTCGTTCCATTTATAAATCTAAATAACTCCCCCACCTCAAGTCGTTATCGTCCTCAACAACATCCACGAAATCTGCGATTTCCAAGTCTTTTCACAACTCATGCCTCCGCTATAACTAAGTCTGCTGGAAACCCCAAGTTTCATGCTAACTGGAAACCCCAAAATTCTGTCATAGTGGAAACCCCAAGTTCCCACAAACCAAACTGTATTGCACCCAACTATGCACAATTTGTTGCATGAGTCAATCTGGTCATTTCACCCAACTCTAAGGATGAAAGTCACCCAACTCTTTTGCACTCTCATCACGATGTTGTTTCCTTGTTGTTGTTCGGTTCCACTGTTGCTATTGTTTCCTACTACAACTAAATGCTGCCCACTTCACTTCAAAATTTCATCTAAGTGTTGAACTTTTGTGATCTTGCTGCTATGCCCATACTTCAACAAATTCTGCTATGTCTATGCACACTTAATTCCTCCATGCCTTGGACTGATTGGGTAGCTAGTCCAACTGTCACTTCCAATTCATGAGAATGCACTTAATTCCACCACAAGACTCGTCCAAGCAGGTCGCCCCAAGATCTCCACACTTTCACCCAACCAAGGCATCCCAAATTGTTGCAAGACTTCTTTGAGTCTGCACCACTTGAGTCACCCTCAAGTCTGTCGATTCTCACTATGGAAACAGAAAGCACTTGAACCACCAAGTCATCTGACTTCCCTTCAAAGAACTTGTTGCAACACTTGGAAAATGAAAGAACTCAGGGCAACCATACCTTTCTCAACGACATCATTTGTTGCAACCATGTTCTAAGTCTGTCGTGTTGGACCTTCGCTTTCCCAAGCAACTGACTCTCTGCATGAACTCTACTCGTTTACCGTCCACTGTGATACAAGGTTGATTCCATCCGTCCACTTCTGAAATTCATCTAAGTCCCAAACTTCACATGCAATTGGTCGAACTCATCTCCAATGTCTTCCATCTCCACACCTTGATTGATTCTGCTTCAAGGCACCATGCTCCCACCACCCGACTGTCAAGTTATATTGCCACTAACCAACTGTTGTAACTCTGCAAAGAGCTACCTTGTCCAAAGGTTGTGGTCTACTCTTCGTCCAACAACCCAGCTCAACTCAACTATTGTTCTCGACAATGCACCACACAAAGACATCATGATGAAAATGTGCCCAACCAACTTCCTGATGCGGAGTTGTTCTAGGTCGCCCCAGGTTTTTCAACACACCCAAGTGCTTCACCTTGTTGCAACCCAAAACTACTCCCTTTCGCAATCACTTCTGCAATCACCCTCTGCAATTCACTTCTATGATCACTTCTGAAGTTAGATCTGCGACAAGTTGTGCAATGAATCTTGCATTCATATGCCCTATCCCAGTGCTTCATTTCACCACAAACTCTGCCCTTGGTCTGCACAAGGTGTGCACCTAGCTCAACCTTCCCACTGCACTGTCAACCAAACCTCTGTCGTAAGTTTGATGCAAAGTCTACGATGAACAAGTTCACTACATCGAACCATTCACCAAGTCTATGAAGGTTCTCACCAAATCGACTTCGCAACGAATTGCCTTTAGAGTTCGCTCTGATACCATCTGTCGTGGAGATAGTGGTGAAGAGATCCACAAATTTTCTCCAAAATCTGCAACAAAAAAGCTCTGACACAATCTGTCATGTCCACACAACGTACCTTGCAATCGTGCACTTCTTGAGGGCATGTGACACCGCAATGTTTCTCACTTGGTTGCTTGGCACCACCAAGGATACTTCGTCCAAACTACGCCTCTTCACCAAGAGCATACCCATACTTTGTTCTAGGCTCCTAGCGAGTCACACTCCTACTCTAGTGCAACTCTTGTATACTTAGACAATTGTTAAATGTTTTAACACTTAGTCATATATAAGCATACATCCATGAGAAACGAATAGAACCGTGGAACAAATGAAAGACAAACACAGATATAGTGTGGGCGACATGGACTGTGCCTAACAACCGACTATGTTTTGTTATAAGCGAAGCAGTTACAAAATGAGCACTACTGGCTCGGTTTACAATAGGGCAGAGTCAAACGACTTGTCTCACCTCACCTCACCAAGACACTCATACACAGATCGTCACCAAGACTCTCCGTTGTCGTCTCCGCAATCACCTGTGGTGCACCTCAGAGGTACCTCCAACCGCAGACTTGTTGCCTCTTTGTTTCGCAGACTCTACTTGTTCGTTTCCACAGACTTCACATATTTTGGTTCTGCCTTAAACATGCCTCCAACAGACATCGTTTCCAGACTTAGCCAAAATCTTCCCTGTTATCCCCTAGCCTAGGAATAACTAAGGAGATTATGTCTCGAGGCC
>CBVK0103234737.1:1140-11904 GCA_900067695.1 Picea abies
ATTAAAATTGCATAGACTTTGGCTCAAGGTCGGGGATATAAACACAAAGTTTTTCCATAGCCAAGCCAAAGCTAGGCAGTCCAGGAACAATGTCACTAGCATTTCCTTTGAAGATGGAACCCAAGTTTCTGATGNNGCTAGTATTAAAGTGACTACCAAAATTCAATTTGTAGATCTTTTTTTTCTGAGCATGAAGAGGCAGATACCTCTAATATGGTCTCAATTATTGAGAATATCCCGTCCCGCATTTATAATGAGGAAAATTCAACCCTTACTCAACCAATTTTTGAAGCTGAAATATTTGTTGCCATATAGAGTTTGGGGTTAGAGAAAGCCTCGAGACCAAACGATTTTTCAATTGATTTTTATAGGCATTTATGGGATTTGATAAAATACGATCTAAAATGTATGTTTCAATATTCACATCAATCTTTAAGATCAGGGGGGAAGTCAATTCTTCCTTTCTAGCCTTAGTGCCCAAAGAAGCCAATCCCACATCCTTTGCTAGATCTAGGTCCATCTCCTTGTGCAACTCTTCATACAAAATTCTCACCAAAATCATAGCTTCCTGGTTAAAAAAAATCCTCCCCAAAGTCATCTCTCCCAATCAAGTAGGTTTCATGCAAGACAAGGAAATTATGGACAACATAGTGTTGGTTTAAGAAGCCACACATTTAAGTGTCAAGGAAAAAGAAAAAAGTATGGTCATTAAATTGGATATGGCCAATGTGTTTGATCGTGTTTGGCATGTTTNNNAGTGTTAGAATGTTTTGGTTTAAACCTTTAATTCATAAAGCATGTACCTTCATGTATAAGTAGACCTTCAATATCTCCTTTAGTGAATGGAAGGCTAACAATTTTTTTCAAATCAGTAGAGGATTTTGCGAAGGATGTATACTTTCTCCCCTCCTCTTCATCATTATGGTTGAAGTTTTAAGCATGAAATTATAACATGAAAGATTGGATGGGAAACTTCTAAGACTTCAAATAGCTCGAGGAGTCAGAAATCTATATCACTCCCAATTTGCAAATGATACCCTCTTGTTGGGTAGAGCTTCAGTGATTATTGCTTCTCATTTTAAAGTGGTGTTGGATTCCTTTCTTGATGCTTTGGGGAGAGTAGTTAACAATAGAAAATGTGAGATTATGTGCTAGAACACTCCTTCTCAGGAGTTGGGTGCAATTTTTAGGATCTTTCAATTTCCATTTGTTGAAAATGGGTCTCCTTTCGATACCTTGGCATTCCAATCTCTCTAAAAAATTCCACATCTCAGGAATGGCTACCAATTATTGAAAAGATAAATCATAATTTTATCCAATGGGGTACCCAATGGTTAAACCCTGTTGGAAGAATTATCCTCATTAAAGCAGTCCTATCCGCTCTTTCGCTCTATCAATGCTCTACTTTATTGGCTCCTAAAGGGATAACCAGTCATATTTCTATGAAGCTAAGAGAATTTCTCTAGAGAGGAGGGAAAGATAATAAAAGAAAAATCACCTAGTGAACTAGAACCAAGTTATCAATCCCAAGAACAGGGGCAAACTGGGAATAAGGAGCCCTGAGCTTATGAATAAGGCTACGAGAGTGAAAATGTTATGGAGGATTGTTTTAAAGAAAACAACATGGTGTAAAAGGGTGTTATTCAAAAAATATTTCAATGGTCCAAGGCAACGATGCTTAGAAAATCCTCCAAAAGTCACTCAGGGCTCTTCCATCTTTAGGCTTCTTCTTGTAATCAAATCCACATTTTGTGAAAATTTGTCTCGGACTCGTGGATATGGTCAACATATAAACATATGGGAAGACAAAATAATGGATAACGATCATCTCTCTTCGTGCTAGGATTTAGATCCTCCATGGTCATGGATGAAGGATCAAATATTTCTCACTCTGTGTGACATATCAATATGGTTTGAATCTTCATGGAATTGGCCGAGTGGGAAATTGCTCTCTCTTCCAGCTCCCCTGGTCCCTTTATATAAATCACTTCTCATTTCTCTACATGGATGTGCTCCCTGGAACAAAAGACATGTTGACATTGTTGGTGAGATCGGGTAAAAAAAATGGGTATTTTTTTTTATCATTTCTCATGAGGAAAAGGTGAACCAAGTCTACAAGTACGTAAAGGGTTTGACCAACATGGCATCAATGCATATGAGGTGGAAATTGATGTTGTTACATTATCTCATTTCTTATCACAATCCCATCTCTTTGTACATTCATGAAATTCCTGAATATGGGTCGCTTCCTTTTCGTTTCAATCTTATATGGCTCAACCATCTTGAGGTGTTCTCTTCGGTAGAATCGACTTGGAAAACTTGGGTTCCAAGCATTCATGTTTTTATATGGGAGAAAAAACTCATTATGGTTAAGCAAGTTCTCAAACTTTGGGAGAAAACCTCTTTTAATCCACCAAGAAAAGAAAAAGAACTTAAAATAAAGTTAGATAACTTCCAAAGTGATCTTGAAAATAAAGATATTATTGTTAAGCTACAAAATGAGGAACTCAATTTGCAAATTCATTATCAGAGGGATGTTAGATGTGAAGAAAAATTGTGGCAATTAAAATTGCATAGACTTTGGCTCAAGGTCGGGGATATAAACACAAAGTTTTTCCATAGCCAAGCCAAAGCTAGGCAGTCCAGGAACAATGTCACTAGCATTTCCTTTGAAGATGGAACCCAAGTTTCTGATTTTGCTAGTATTAAAGTGACTACCAAAATTCAATTTGTAGATCTTTTTTTTCTGAGCATGAAGAGGCAGATACCTCTAATATGGTCTCAATTATTGAGAATATCCCGTCCCTCATTTATAATGAGGAAAATTCAACCCTTACTCAACCAATTTTTGAAGCTGAAATATTTGTTGGCATATAGAGTTTGGGGTTAGAGAAAGCCTCGAGACCAAACGATTTTTCAATTGATTTTTATAGGCATTTATGGGATTTGATAAAATACGATCTAAAATGCATGTTTCAATATTCACATCAATCTTTAAGATCAGGGGGGAAGTCAATTCTTCCTTTCTAGCCTTAGTGCCCAAAGAAGCCAATCCCACATCCTTTGCTAGATCTAGGTCCATCTCCTTGTGCAACTCTTCATACAAATTCTCACCAAAATCATAGCTTCCTGGTTAAAAAAAATCCTCCCCAAAGTCATCTCTCCCAATCAAGTAGGTTTCATGCAAGACAAGGAAATTATGGACAACATAGTGTTGGTTTAAGAAGCCACACATTTAAGTGTCAAGGAAAAAGAAAAAGGTATGGTCATTAAATTGGATATGGCCAATGTGTTTGATCGTGTTTGGCATGTTTTTCTATTTCAAGTGTTAGAATGTTTTGGTTTAAACCTTTAATTCATAAAGCATGTACCTTCATGTATAAGTAGACCTTCAATATCTCCTTTAGTGAATGGAAGGCCAACAATTTTTTTCAAATCGGTAGAGGATTTTGCGAAGGATGTATACTTTCTCCCCTCCTCTTCATCATTATGGTTGAAGTTTTAAGCATGAAATTATAACATGAAAGATTGGATGGGAAACTTCTAAGACTTCAAATAGCTCGAGGAGTCAGAAATCTATATCACTCCCAATTTGCAGATGATACCCTCTTGTTGGGTAGAGCTTCAGTGATTATTGCTTCTCATTTTAAAGTGGTGTTGGATTCCTTTCTTGATGCTTTGGGGAGAGTAGTTAACAATAGAAAATGTGAGATTATGTGCTAGAACACTCCTTCTCAGGAGTTGGGTGCAATTTTTAGGATCTTTCAATTTCCATTTGTTGAAAATGGGTCTCCTTTCGATACCTTGGCATTCCAATCTCTCTAAAAAATTCCACATCTCAGGAATGGCTACCAATTATTGAAAAGATAAATCATAATTTTATCCAATGGGGTACCCAATGGTTAAACCCTGTTGGAAGAATTATCCTCATTAAAGCAGTCCTATCCGCTCTTTCGCTCTATCAATGCTCTACTTTATTGGCTCCTAAAGGGATAACCAGTCATATTTCTATCAAGTAGAGGAGGCAATCGTATATTGTGGCACTGTTGAGTCTTTCTGATCCAACTGATAATAATCATAGATTCACCAAATATTTGAAGAGAAGAAACATCCTTTTCTTTTGCAAACAGTAATAGCAGTTTTAGAGCCAAGAGTTCTAAATAGTTTTTGGATCCGGGAGCTAGCCCCATTTTTATCTTAAAAGAGAGATTTTGTGTCAAGTGTAGAACTGCTCCCCCACCACAAACTATATTATTATTTTGAGAGGCTCCATAGAAAAAATCTCATCGTTTTGTGAAGTCAATATGTTCTTCCCGAATGTTTCGAACTATACCACAATCCTTATCTTGGGGAAAGTGAGATAGAATGCTAAGTTTATGTGTAGCAATGAGATCCAGAAGGGTGGTCCTGTCTTTAAATATTGTTGAGTTTCTAGCTAACCATTCTCCCCATGTTATGATGGGAGGAAGAGCCTTTATATTCTTGTTGTTGGGATTTGAAAACCATTCCTTCCATGCCTCTTCAATCGATTGACCTTGCCACTTACAAGTTTGTCCTAATGTATGAGAGCTTTCCTCCCACATTTTCTTAACAAAAGGACATGAGATAAAGAGGTGCACTCCATATTCCTCATTGGCCTTGCATAGCGCATAGCATCTTGGTCCCTCCACCTTTAGACATTTCATTCTATCCCAAGTGGGAATTTTGTTCTTAATTTGACACCACATAAAAATTCAAGCCTTTAGAGGGAATTTTAACTTCTGTAGGCCTTTCCACCACCAAGCAGGCTCCCTCTGTTGGAGATCTATGATAAGTTGTGAGTATCCTAGCTTTGGGGTGTAAAACCCATGGGGGGCATTTTTCCAAACCAACTCGTCATCCCTTTCTGTTATTCTTATATGTGCTTCCTTTAAAGCCCTTGTGTAAGTATCCCAATCATATGAGAATTCTTCTCCCAACCCGATTTGATCAACTTCTTTCCATTCTTGGGACCAGATAGAGGTGGGAAACTGATTGAAAATTTGATAGATATAATACAAACCATTTTTGTTTAGTTGTCGAACCAGCTCCTCTAGTGGGATATGATTATTCGCACTTCAAGGCCTTGAATTTGTTCCCACCCTGAATTTGTTTCCTTTTCCTACTCTCCATGCTAGGTCCTCTCCAATGGTTGTAAAGGATTTTCAGAGGGCTTTCCATATAATTGTACAATTTGACCTTCCTTTTGTTGGGCTTCTGATCCATTCTTCTATCGATTCCGGATGGATATACTTTTCGCTGACCACCTTAGTACACAAATTTTCTGTGTTGATCAGTCTCCAACTAGACTTGGTAGTGAATGCTTTGTAAAATTTTATTTTATTTTTAATCCCCACCCTCCAAGAATTTTTGGAGTTGCCAATTCTTCCCAGTTTACCCATGGCAATGCAAATTGGTACTTTGAACCTTCCCAAAGGAATTTGAAGCAAATCATCCTTATTTTTTCCAAAATACCTTTTGGAATCCAATCTAATGACATCTAGTAAACATGAATAACTTCTAAAACTGATTTCACCAGAACTAGCCTTCCTTCTCTCTATAGCCATCTGAAACTCTAGACTTTCAACCGTTTGTCTAATTTTGTGAGAAGCCAAAACTAATCTACTTTTCTATATTTATTTGGCTTTAACTGAAAGCCTGGGTATTTTAGACCTTCATCTTGGTTATTTTTATCAGAGGGGAAAAGTTCTTTGTATCCCATCTGTTATTTTGCCTCCATGTTTTGAACCGAAAGTGTGGACTTTATCTCATTTACTTGCATTCTTGTGGCTCTTTGAAACAACCCCAAAATTTTATTTAAAGTTCCTGCATCATTCCTTAGGTCGTTGCAAAAAATGAGAACATCTTCCACAAAAAGGAGATGAGTCACTTTTAAATTTAGGGATAGAGAGATGCCTTGGAATTCCCCATGTGTTTTTTCCTCTTTGATGGTTGGGCTTAGCCCTTCCGCCACCAACATGAAAAGCAGTGGAGATAAAAGACACCCCTTCCTCAGACCCCTCTCAACATGGAAGAAGGGGGATGCTGACCCATTAATCAAAACTGCAAAGGAGACTATTGTTAAGCAACACATTACCCAATTGATAAAAGGTACCTCAAATCCCAAGTGAGTTAGAAGCAATCTGATGTAAAGCTAGCTAACTCGATCATAGGCTTTTGATGAATCATTTTTTAGGATTTCTCCTTTGGATCTTCTCAATTTTACACCATGCATAACTTCTTGTGCCACCCCAATAGCTTCATAGATTTGTCTCCCTTTGTTATGAACACAAATATATAGAAATAGGTATAAATAAAATAATGATTAAATAATAATAATAAAATACATCATAAATGAAAAGACGTGTCTTATCCAAAAGGCACGTCTGTTCATGAAAGAGAACCCCCAACAAGGGTACATAAAACTGACCCTCATTCTCATTGTAATCACCTCATCTTATCTTATTCATTCTCTTATACATTTATATATTATTTATTATCCTTAATGGATTATTGTGTACTATCCTATTTATATTGGATATTCTTTATGTGAGTGAACCTGGCTAGAAACATTATACCTTCATCTTAAATGTGGATTTTTTTCGTTGTTGATGTTTTATTACAAAAAGGAAAAAATTATGCTCTAGAACATAATAATGTTGTCACATTCAAAAGCTCCATTGTCAAAAGATTTTAAAAATATCTCAAAGATGATCAACCAAGATGATCAAATGACAATACCAAAAAAACAGGAAGAAGTTGACAAAGTTGTTGCCAATAAAGATGAAGAAATTTGTCGTCTCAAGAATCATAATCAAATCTTAATTGCACAAATAAAAAAATTAAAGAATAAAAAGCAAGGTGACCAAAAGTTAAAACAACTTAATTAAGATTTTGAGAAAAAAATATTCATATAGGAAGATGAATTTTGCCACCTTAAAATTCATCATCAAGACTTAATCGGAAAAATTAAGAAATTAGAAGATGAAAAAGAGTTGAAAAAACAAAATTCGCATAAAACCATCAATACATGATCAATGGTCAGCAAGGGAACTATGATTGATTCCATAAAGAAGATACCAAATACCATCCAAACCTTAGAGAAGAGAACAAGCACTAATCCAATTAAATTACCAGAAACATCAAAAGTTGAAGAGATATCCAACAAACAATATCCATAAGAAATTTGGGTGCCTTATCGTCATCCCAATCATAAGAATCGTTACAACCAACAACAAGATCAAGCGGAATATAAACAAGTTTCTATGAAATTAGATTTGGGATGGATCACTCATGAGAAGATGCAACATATTACTTCGGGTATTCAAAAGTTACATTGTTTTGTCTCATCAAGTATCGGAACTACAAAAACAAAATATCATGAGAAGACACTTCGAGCTAGAACAAGAGATAGGTCTTTCTCTAATCATGCTTTGAGGACAAAGCATTTTTAAGCGGAAGACAATGCTATGAACACAAATATATAGAAATAGGTATAAATAAAATAATAATTAAATGCATAATAAATGAAAAGACATGTCTTATCCAAAAGACGTGTTTGTTCATGAAAGGGCACCCCTAGCTAGGGTATATAAAATGAGCCCTCAAGCCCTCATTCTCATTGTAATAATCTCATCTTATCTTATTCATTCTCTTATACATTTATATATTATTTATTATCTTATCTTATTCATTCTCTTATACATTTATATATTATTTATTATCCTTAATGCATTATTGTGTACTATCCTATTTATATTGGATATTCTTTGTGTGAGCGAACTTAGTTCGTCTCACCCTTCTAGGAATCAAAATTGTTCTTTGGATATCTTTTCTGAGAGAATGATTTTTATCCTCCTTGCTATAACTTTTGACACCACTTTGTAAATACAATTACATAGCGATATTAGGAGAAAATATTCCATGAAGACTGGATCATCTAATTTGGGAATAAGTGCTATGAAGGTGGCATTTAAAGGGACGTGCATGTCACCTTCAAATCGAGTTTCTTCAACTAATCTCAGAATATCTACCCCTATTAGTTCATAGAGGCCTCTAAAGAATTCAATCGTCCAACCATCCGGACCAGGTCTCTTATCCTTCTGAAAGTTGTGCATTACCTCATTGAGCTCTTCTTCTGATATCTCTTCCATCAAAGATATATTTTCATCTTCTTCAACAAATCTGGGGAAGTAAAGAATAATTATTTCTATATTTTCTATTGAAACCCTTGCTTTTGCTTTAAACAAGTTTTGAAAATATTCCTTTCCTAGCTGAGGCAAACCATTGATTGAAGAAACACGTCTGTCCTTTGTGTCATTTAGGCTCCAAATAATATGGGTCGGTTTTGTTCCCTTTGCATATGCCTCGAAGAAATTTGTGCTTTCATATCAAATTTGCAGCCATATAACTATGCTTTTGAGGCGCCAAGCTACCTCTCTGTCCTCTAGTAATTTTCTCCTATGTTTTTCAATATTTTGTAGAGCTTCCTTTGTTACACCTGAATCATAGCCTTGTCCTTCTGAGTCATAGATCCCCTGTAGTGCAACTTTGATATCTACTAAGTCACGAGCTTCATGATGTCTCTTTGCACGAGAACATTCTACTATAGCTTGCTTAACTCGTTTTAGATTCACTACAAACTGTACTCCTGTCTAAAGCCTTGAGTGGGCATCAAAAGGTTTCCAATGTTCCTTGATCAGTGTGACAAAAATATCCTCCTTTAACCATTCTGAATTAAACTTGAAAGGGTTAGTTGGTTTCCTTGATCCTACTGCAATTTCCAAGAAACTAGGAGAGTGGTCCAAATCTCCTCCAGACCCCACCCCTTTCTTTATCTGGGCATCGACTTCCATCAACTTTTTTGTGATCAGTAACTGGTCAATCCCTTTCTCAACCCGATCCTATTCTACCCTCTTATTTCTCCAAGTCAGACATATATCTGATGGGGGAATATCTAAAAAGTTCTTTCTTCTCAGAAAAAGTGAGAAGAAGTCTGTTAGAGGAGCAGGTCTTGATGGATCGTTCGACGAACGAGGAACGTCATGGATCAGATTGTAAAGTGTGTTGGACTGGGAATAAACCAAGTCCAAATACTACGCATGGTTGATAGCCTGCTCCTCAGTAACAACATTTCCCATAGCAACATCATGGGAGATGGGAGGTAAGAGTGACTTTGTAAACCAATCCACGAGGAGTTGGTTCAAAATTGGAGCTTTAATTAACCGTCTCTGCTGTCTCCACTCATGAATATGATCAGATATGTAAGTGGAAGAGGATTGTTGGATTGAGGTAAAAAGTTCTATAACGGTAACATACAGTATATACAACTGAAAATGCGTCAGGAAAGCCATGGAAAGAGAGTTAAAGTCGACAAAGAAGTTACGCAACAGCTCAATATACCATTTCGCTACGACACTTGTAAGTGTTCTATGAAAAAGTCTCAGACGAATGGAATCATCCATTAAAGAGTTGGAAGAACACCATAAATGGAAAGTAATAACATGATTGTTAGGATCTTCCCCAGGTTTTCCGTCGAATTTCGGAATGTCGGACGATAATTTGGCAAGGATGGCAGGCCAAAATGGGGCATGCTAAATGGGATGGTTTGTTAAACGTGATAGATCTGGCAGATCTAACGTAGCTGATCCAAAATGGATCCAGGAAGGCCTAAAAATACAAAATGGATCTAGGAAGGCCTAAAAATCCAAAATGGATCTAGGAAGGCCTAAAATTCAAATTTCTCGAAATCAGACGAAACCAACGCCATTACGTCCGCCTCATCATGTTGATTCCGACCATATATATATATATATATTTTTCCGAAAATGGACTCTGTATGGCAAAGTTATCACTATCTGAAATTCATGTCAAATTGGCAAAAAGTCAAAGTCAACAGTCCGTATTGCTGATGTCAGCAGGACAAGTGGAAGATGACGTCAGTAAGACATGTGGTAACACTAGGACATTCCACATGGTAGTCATTTTTGGTGTTTTTAGGGGCTGATTTGGGCTAGTAAAAATTGGACACGTGGCAGTGTACATACATGACATGTGGCAATCCGTACAACATGACACGTGGCAGGTATGGTGATGCTGTGGCAGGTATGGTGGTGACGTGCCAGGTATGGTGATGCTGTGGCAGGTATGGTGGTGACGTGGCAGGTATGATGGTGACGTGGCAGTGATGATTGGGCAGCTGACTTTGTAGGTGACTGGATAGAAAAACCCAATCACAGGGCGCCATGTGGCACCCCTTATTTGGCCAAGGACAACTGGGTAAAAGTTTTTTCTGCCTCCGGGGGAATTGAACCCACGACCTCCGGATAAGGAAATGGACTAGCAACTATGCACTAACCAACATGGAGTGTGTGTGACTTTTTCATACAAACAATGGAATTTGGTGTTAATTTAGTGGTTGGTGCGTGTTTGGGGATAAGCCCCAGTCGGCAGGGGCTAGCCCTGTCCGACTAGGGGCCATCAATGAATGCACACGTAGAGGCAAAGGTGGCGGCCATATGGCCAAGCCACATGACCAAGGGCCGAGTCTAGGGGGCTAAGGACTCGGAGCACGCTAGCCCTCGGCCACATGGAACTATGCCACAAGACCAGGGGCTGAAATTCGGGGGCTGCGCCCAAATTTTCCCAAAATATGGGTTTTTCAACTATATGTTATAATTTTTCATGATTTTGTGTCGATTTTATGGTTTTTTGGCCATATCTTGGTGGATATTGGCCCAAATTGAG
>CBVK0103234800.1:0-13661 GCA_900067695.1 Picea abies
GAGACAATAGCCTATCAACGTGGATCCTTCTTCTACTGGTGGGTGTTTCTTAGGGTAGGAGTGATTTCTCATAGCCTTCCCATCCCCTCATACTGGACATCATCCACTTCTATGGGGAAGTTGAAAAAAAATGGGGAACTCTGCTCCACTGGACTAATCTCTTGGCGCTCCTGCTATTGGCCTCCCTGAGTAACTCGAAACTTTATCCTGTGTTGCAATATGTAGTATAGATCAAACTTTCCTTCCAAAATGTGGATGGAATGCATTATATCTACTTGGTATCTATTGTAATTTTGCAAGGCTTGACCTACAATGTATTTTACCATCCAGTATGTTTCTAGCAGCCGAAAATATCTAGTGTCCCTAGTTCTAGCATGAACTAGGTCCTTCACCCAATTGTCGTCTTCAAATACAATCTATTTATCATGGATGTTCTTACGGTGCAAGCTAACCAAGTATTCTATTGATTCTTCTATCTGAATCTCCTCCTCTGAGGAAAAATTCCCAGAATCTTACATTTGCTACCGTTGCATCTATTTCTTCTCGCGTGGATCAGACCAAGCCTTTCGATGACAAGGATTCCTTGTCATTTCATCCCCCAAATCTCTCTTTGGCCTTCCTTTTCCATAGGTGGGCCATCGTAGTGAATTAAATAGCTCTAATATTGAATCGTCTAAGACTACTAAGGAGTTGCAAGGGATTGTTTGACATAGAGAACTTAACTCTGATGAGGAGAAACATTCTCCCCCTCCTAGCTACATCAACCTCAACACTATGTGAATTTAATTGAAACATATTATACATGTAACCGCCCACCCTGTGATTGGGAGAGCTCACCATCATAAATTCATATTGAGGAATCATTTCTAGGGGGCAACCCATTGGTCTCTGATTTTTTCTCGGATATGTTGGCAACCCATTGGTCTCTGATTTTTTCTCGGATATGTTTCATCCTCATCTTCTTTTTCTTCATACAAGATCTGAAGTTCCATTTTTTGAAAATGTGGAATTCATTCTTCTCCAGCTCTAATTCCAGGCCCGATGAAGTAGTAGTTGTGATGGACTCTTGCTCATTGGTATATATAATTTCCCAGATTTGGAAGTTATTAAGGGTTTTTCCTTGAAAATTCACTTGTTTCTTTATGTCCACACATTCCATATGAGAAATATTGGGAATGTTTCCCAGGATCTATTTAGGATAGGGTTTTCAAATATGTTTCTACTCCATGTCTCTATTGTTTTTGGAATTTCCTAGTACAGTCGATCCATCCTTATGAATAATTCCTCTCCTTTGTCCCAAAGTTGGCTGGTGAACCTGCACAAACTGAGCAGGTGGTCCATGGTCTCCTTCTCTTTTCAGTAGAGAGTACACATAGAGGGGGCAGTGAAACCCATACGAATAAGGATATCCCAAATCAATATTTTCCTGCTAGCCACTAGCCATAAGAAAGTTGAGTTATTAGTCGAAATGGTCGTATTCCAAACCTTCCCCCAGATTGGGCGTCATTAATCCTCATTTACACCCAATGATAAAATATAGGCAGATTTTACCTAGAATTTGTCATCTCATTTTTTCCCCATCTATTAATGTCTTCTCCTTCTCGAATTTCTAATTATTGTTCTAACAAAACCTTTTGTATTATCCTTCGCATGTCGTCCATCCATCTGACTGGCCATTCCTCAAGAGGCTTCCAGGTTCTCAGATAAGGGTTTGTCCTTTCTTATTGATCCTTGAAATAATGGTACATATTTCACCATCCTGCCTGTTCCATTGCTTGTCTTAGATCATGTAGCTACTCTAAATGCCCCAAGGTAGGAATTTGATCCCAGGCATCATCCTAAAAAATGGTTGACCTTCCATTATGAACCTCACAAAAGTTTTTTTATTGAACTAGAGCACGATTTTTCCAGGCATTGTTCCATATCATGGACCTCACCCTATCACCATCTGCTCAAATGAGATCCTCCTGAGGGATTTTGTGGGCATATTTATTTTTCCACAACTTTTCCCACAGGGAGTTGTGGTTTTTCACCCATATCCACCAATTTTTTTTATCATCCATGGCTTGTCTTGTCACTTGAGGCTCCCTGATATTGATTCTTCCCCTATCCTTAGGTTTACATAGGTTGTCCCAAGCTACCAGAGCCCAGTTTTTTCCTTAATCCCCCCTCCCCCAAAAAGAATCAGTGTTGCAGATTCCTGATCCTCTTTAGAATATTTTTGGTGCAACCAAGATAGAGAAGAGATACATAGGCAGGGTTGTAAGGACCAATTTGACTAAGAAGATCCTCCCCAAAAGAGATAAGAAATGATGATTCCTGTTGGAAAGTTTCGCTTCCATATTAGCTATGAAATACTCCCACAAAGGGTTATAGAGGGCCTTGTCTAGGAGGGGAGTCCTCGGGTATTTAGATGGGAGGGAAATTGGATGAAAACCTATAAGGTGAGCTAGGTTTTTCTAGACCAACACAAGGATGTTAAAGAAAAAATGTTGGGACTCGTCCATATTGATAAGTGTATCAGAGGACTGATTAAAAAGATCCAAAATTCTGTTGACAGCCTGGTCTTCTCTAATAGTAGGTAGATCCATTAATAATGTATCATCCATGAATTTAATATGGGATAGGTACTCATATAAATAATGTATGTTAGTGCCTTCAATTTCCCCTTCCCTCTTAACTTAGGTAACACTTTTACCTATGCCTTCTCCCAGGATGTTGTAAAGAAAGGGTTATAGAGGATCCCCCCATCAAATCCCCCGAAAGGGGTTGAGGATTCTTGTGGGAGACCCATTCACTAATATGGAGAAGAAGGTTGTCGAGACTAGGTTTAATATCCACTCTCAATCCTTCATAAAGCCAAAATCTAACAACATATATCTTAAAAAAATTCAATTCATTCAGTCATAGGCTTTGGATATATCTAGTTTCATTAGCATCCTAGATTTCTTTGAGACCTTTAGGGAGTGGATGGTTTCATGAGCTACCACAATCCCATCAATTATTATATTTCCTTCCTGAAAACCCCCTTGCTCCTATGATATGATAATAGGGAGGATAGGCTTAATCCTACAAGCTATTAATTTAGAGACAATTTTATAAATGACATTAGAGAGGGAGATAGGTCAAAACTTATTTTTTGAGTCAGATCCTTTGATTTTTGGGATAAAAGTGATAAAGGTGCCATTGAAGGCCTAGAGGAGGGACCTCGATCTTTAGGATTCCTCCACCACTTCCCAAATATCCTTGTCAAGGATCGACCAACTAGTTTCAAAGAAATCAATGGTGAAGCCATCCAGGCTAGGGGATTTCCTAGAAGCCATGTATTTCACAATACCTTGCACTTTCTCTAGGGATGTTGGTCTCAACTTTGATTCTGTCTAGGAGAGACCATCTAGGGGATGGCCTATGTTATTTTGTTTATAAATATGTAAGTGTTATTTATATTTATGATCAATGTAACATTATCATCCAATAAGTGCAGAGTAAATAAATCATAAAAAATGAACAATCACACACATGCACAGTACACCAGTATTTTTACGTGGAAATCCAATGTGGGAGAAAACCACATAATGATTTTTCTTATATGTCTTTAAGAATTATATTCATTGGAAGCACCAACTTCTTTTTTTCTCCAACTACAACTAGAAGGAGGATCTGAACCCCTATATTTTCAGGCTACTACCTAAGGGAAGATGCAACTCTTCATTTCTGTGGCTACAACCAGAAGGAGGCTACAACCCCCTATTTTTTCCATCTAGAGGTGGAAGGTGGCTGCAACCACCTATCCCTTCCGCATTCTGCAGCCCTGAAATATAAGTAATATGATGAAACCACTATGAGTTTTTCACTGTGAGATATACTCATGTACACCTATACCAATCTGATCCAACAACCTGTAGCCAACCTGTGCCACTATCCTATAACCAACATGTGCCACTTTCCTATAACCAAAATGTACTTGTAATCAACCTATACCAATCAAAACCCAATAGGTACATGACCTATCTTTGCTATAGCACACGTATGTATGTGTTATGTCTGTACTGCAGCCCGCGTATGTATACAGCATGTCTATACTGTAGCCTACGTATGCCTTTTGAAAGCTAGGGTTTTTCACTTTTGTTGAAACTCAGATGCTTTGTTTCTTCTTTTCAACTCAACCTACAACATGTCACTGTGTACAACCTGTAGTTGTTCCCTATGCATACATCCTCATACATATCCCTTAACTAAGCATATATAAATCTCTCTAGTCATGTTCTATACAAGTATAATCATGAAAAAGTATAATAATCCTCACATGGACTAGACATCAAACCCTTTCTGATATACATCCTCTCAATACATCAACCACTTCACAAATACAATCTCTGAACCATGTACCACAAAAAACCTTAACCATATGCCAAGAGATAAAAGATGCGCCTCAACACTAAAAAGATGTATCAATGATAAATATTTATTATACCAACATTATATTTATGTCAATATGACTTATACAGAAATTTCCATGCAACCAATAATCTCTCTAGGGAAAATAATCAAACCCCCACAACCACTTCTCATGTAGACAACAAAATCCAACTACTCATAGAAATAAGACATACCTTTTGAATGAGTTCATAGATCTAATATACCTGATCACTGTAGACCTTCATGGGAGCTTGCTTTCAAACTTTAGAGATCTTACATCTTCATATTATCAAGTTTTTATGGATTTTCTCTCATGTACATTCCCTATTATACTTTTATCCTATGTACATACACACCCTATTATACTATTAGCCCACGTACATCTCAGAAACTAGGGATTTTTTTTGTATTTCTGAAACTCCAATTTTTTCGTCGTTAATCCTTCGTGCTACCTCAGAATTGAGTAGCTTAAAATGTATGAATGGGTACCTGCAATAAAACTTACACAATAATAGATATTCAATAATATCAATAGGTTCTAATATGAGATCCTTTCTCTCTTATTTATACTTCCATGTAGCTTCCTCAATGGGTTACCTTATAACCAACTTAACATAATTTCCTTCTTTTATGGCTAACCCACTTCTAACCACTTGTCTAATTCTAAACCACTTTTCTACAAATAATAAATTATCCACTTCTAGTTGGAACTAATTTATTTTTAATTATTTTCTTTTTAAAACAACCTAACCCATGATTAACTACTAGTTTCACTCACTTGACTAGTCAACTTCTTCTAGGAGCTTCTAGAATAATTTTGATTTCTTTGACTTCTAGATAACTCATGAGGTTCTCCAACTTCACAAGGCCATAAATCTCTAACCATGAGGATTTATGTGGTGTTCCACATATCACCGAAAATAACATGACATGTACTATCCATCTAGAATAATTTTACCTGCAAATATACTGACCCACATACCATTATACCTCAAACAAACTTAGATCCCTTAATCATACTATTGGGCTACCATCATTTTCTATCGTACTTGCTTCAAGGGTTTACATCAATGAAAACCAATCCAATTAATCAGCAATCTTCCTCCTTGGCACTGATGGAAACACTTTGATGCAACATTGAAGTCATATCACTTATGCTCCCCCTATGACCATCGCTCCCCCTAGAAACATGCCTTTGTACCTCACTCCAAGCATCTAACTCTCTATCCTGCATCTGGTGAATCTCTCCCCCTTTGTGTAACATCCCGCTCTTGCTAGCACATATTATCGACATATTCTTTGAGGATACTAGTGTGCAAGTGATCTGATTATCATACATGGTTATTGTTTCTCTTATGGATTCTTATAATGATGTTGATAGATTATGATTTAATGTTATTTGATATATGTGTATAATTTGTAAGTTAATATCGAAACCTTGTAAAATCCTGAAACATGGTCGGATTTAATTAATTAATTAAGGATTGAAATTATTAATTTTAAATCCCCAAATGAAAGTCTAAGCCTATTAAAAAATTAAGCCTAAGTCTAAATTTTGGTGAGAATACTAAAACTAAATTATAAATTAAATGAAATAGGAAAGAGGTAAATCAATTTAATAAATTAAGGAAGATGAAATAAGTCTAAAGAACTAATATAATACACATGTGTGCAAAAAATACCAAATTGGAAATTAAGATAAAAAATGAATAAAGCATAAAAAATTGTGTACACATAGAAATGTGTCTAGAGTCTAGTTAACATTAGTATAACTAGAAGAAGATTCTTATTTTAACTCAACTCAGATTTAGTAAGGCATGAGCCATTAAATGAGAATAAGGGGAATAAAGAGACAATTAGGGGCGATTTAAGGAGCGTTTTTAGAATGGGTGAGGGAAATTAAATTAAATTAAAATAAAATATGGAATTACTTGTGAAACTTAGGGAAATAGTGACAAGTGTAGGGGGGATATAATTCTAAATTATCTAATTAAAAAGTGAATTAATTGTGCAAGTGGGGATTTGTCATGGAGAAACTCTATAAAACAAATAACATAGATGAGAAATGGATCACATTGGTTATGGGTAAAGTTATGTTGCAAAAATTTTGACTCGGGGGGCTAAGAGAGAAGAAGAGTACCTCTAGTGTTGGTTGGGAGGTACCGGTGAAGTCTCTACAGTTAGGAAGCAGGAAGTTGAAAGGAGCGAGTATTGAAGAACTACTTCAACTTCATCGTCTTCGGTTATGGTATTGTTATTTGAATTGTAATTTCATCCATCAAAATTTATATATATTCTTTAAGAATTATTCTCGTAACTGTAATTTTTTCTCAATTAAGTTTATAAAAAATGTGTTAGCTCTCGTTCCAATTTTCAATCCCTAGATTTATTGTTTTCTTGCTGCTATCTGAGATTTCTTGGGATCGTTAGAATTTAAAGGACCACTGGCATTAGACTCCCCGTCCATATGTAAGATATTCTGGGTCACTGACTGAAGCGACGCAGAGAAGGGATGCATGTCGGGTATGTGAGAAGGACGCCTCATTACCTGTTGAACTGGCGCGATATCCCCTTGAAAGGAAGGAACTTCTTGTTTCTTAGTTGCGCTTGGTGCAGGATTTTCTGATTGGCCACGAAATCTGTTGTTTAAGTAAAACGAATGTCGAACCCATTTTGGAACTGTGGTAATTCCTTGTTTTAGTGGTTGTGGTGATTACCAAATCATTTATACCTACTTCGTTGACCCACTCCGAATATTTCTGCAACTATTTGCAAGAGCCTTTCTTAGGCGGGACACCTCACTTTTTTCAATATTTACGAGTCCATACAAAACCATATGGGACGGTTTCTGGTTGGGCCTGTCCATTGAACCCTACGCATTTCTCTGATTATTTGGGAACCTTTCTTCTGCCTAAAGAATTCTCGACGATTTTTATTTTTTTTGTTAATTTGTGCGGGACTTGTTGGTTACGCGATTAACCTGTGGCTTGCGAAACCGCGACTCAGGGGCATCTAAGCCATCAAAAGAAACCACGACTCAGGGGCATCTAAGCCATCAAAATCACCCGGGGATCGCACCTCGCCTGAGCCACACCAACCCTTAACATGGTTGGATTTTTTGTCCCCACAGGTTTCGAACCGGTGACTTTAACAACACACTCCGTCACCAACTATCCTACACCTCAGAGACAATTCTCGACGAAATTTTGATTCTTCATAGAATTTGGATTTCTTCTTAGACTGGATAGAAAGCTTCAATCCTTCACTAAAGTTTCCAAATCCGTTGCTATTAATTGAAGTCTTGAGATTTGGGAATTCCAGAGCCAACAACGGAGGATTCAATCGAAGACGGATTCTTCAATTGAACAGAAGAAAGGTGTAGAGGACGGATTATTTATTGGGATGGAAGAATTGTGTTTATACAGAGGTTTTCTAACCATTTTTAATGAGTCTCTTACTGTGGCGATTTGCCATCAGAGTTCCCAGCAGGTCTTTGAGTCTCTTACTGTGGTGTTTTCCATCAGACTTTTCCCAACAAGTTTTGAACCTCTTACTGTGGCGAATTTCCTTCAGAGGTTTTCCGTAAATTTCTTTGATTTTCGTCATGTGGCTAGTTTACGATCCGAGTTTTTTTTTCCATAGCGATTTTTAGTTCAGAAGCTTTTCTCCCTTCGATTGAATGCAACCCTCTCCTATAGAAATTTCCCTCCAGTGTCTTTGGTTTCTTCTAGCGTAATTTCTCCAGCTATTAAATGCACCATCCTTATGGAGAATTCCCTGGAGCGATTCTCTTCGTCTAGCACTGGTGTTTTTCCTGCCAACTCTTTCATTGATGCACCTTTTCATAAATGACTGCCAACAATTTAATGACACTTTCCAGTCCTTAATATATGACATCAATCATATTGGATTCCCTCATTATATCTACTGGTCCTTTCATAAGCGGTGCCTTTAAGAGTTAAACAATTACTTTATTCTTACATTATGTTATATATATAATTATGAAGACCCAAATTTATTTGACATTGAAATAAATTAACAAGGATTCTCATTAAACTTCCTTGGTGTGAAATTGCAATGATTATTAAAGGATTAGGGAAGGTACTAACTTACGTTACTTTGTCTATGAACGATTTAAAAATTAATGGATGATGTCATAGGGTATGAAATTACTTTGGTAAGGTTACTTTAAGTGTTCCTTTACATAAGAAATTTAGTCACTGCATCCACTTGGAGTATCATACGATCCATATATGATTAATGAATGAATGAATTAATATATCAAGAGTGTGTAGGGGTTCCACTTCCAAAATATACTTCAACTCAATTTAAATTATAGGATGAAAATTCGAGAAAGGTTAACATAATTATTCATCTACTCATAGATGAAGAACGAAAAGGGATTGGGACGGACTATTGATTTATATTATGAGTGGGCAATAAAAAAAATGGAGTTAAGAAGATCAAATAATTTATAGTAAATTGTTATCCTAACTTTAAAGTATTAATACTTTTAGTGTAATAGAATGTTTATTGATTTATTAATGTTATAATGTCAAATTAAAGGTTGATTAAAAATTGAATTATGACAATTGTCTTATGGTGTTATGGTGTAATAGTTTGTTTTTAAATATTCTTGATGTAATTGTGGAGTCTTAGGAATCATAATGAAATTAGATTATTGTCTTCGCTATCCTCACAACATAGGAAGTATTGAAGGATTTTCCATAGAATTAGGTGATGGGAATTATGTTGCATAAGTGTTATAAAATGATTTGCGAGTATATTCAATTTGACGTGTATTTATGATAAAGTTTTTCTTAAGCTACTTACTATTGTTGGAATGCATCATAGACGTAAATTGTGTCAATCAGTTATTTTATGATATGTGTAATGGACTATTGTAGAATGTTTTGTAGGTAGTAATTGTGCCAATTAACTAATGTATGTTTTGTAATAGAACTTTCTGCCGCGCCATGAATACTTGATAATTAAGATTGATGGTTTGATCTAGTTAGATTTCGGCTTGATTGTATTAGTGGGATTTAGACACCTCCTTGTTCCTCAAAATAGTCGTTAGCCCCGAGACCTTAAGTGGTCAAAATCAATCGCATGAATCTTGGTCTTTAGCATTGCTTATGTGTCGTGGAGGTCCTCACCATGCAGGATAGGTTGGGATTATAGTTCTTAAAATGTTCAGTGACATGGTTGATCAATTATTTATATTTCTCTTCAGTTGATTGTGATGCGTTGAATCACGTCGCTATTGATTATGTTAACATGTTGATTATGCATCGTTATTTGTTATGATGATGTGTAGATTGTGCCACTATTTATTTTTGTTAATGCATTGATTATGTGTTTTTGTTAATTTTTATGATGTGTCACTATTAATTATGTTGTTGCAGTGATGGTGTCATTATTAGTTATGTCGATGTGTCACTTGCAATGCTACCAATTTATGTTGTGATGATTCTATTATCCTAATGCAAAAAATTATTGTTTTTACCTATTATACATCGTTTTGTTGTCATAACGACGGGGTTGTTACAAAAAGTAATGAAAGGCGTCCACTGAGAGGGCTTGCTTGGACTAGAAATAAGTTTCCGAGACAAATAATATGTATAAGAAAATCAAAATCTTGTTATCCTTCCCTCTTTTGTTGTTCCAAGTGAATAAATCACTTCTCATATGGACATCTATTAATTTGAGATGCTCTATTCAATCCCTAGAAGCTATATTTTATGGCTCCAATCTTCGATTGCGTCCCTTTTTTGATAGAGGGGATTTTATCATGTTGAAATCCCCTCCCACTACCCATATTTGTTGTTCCAGAGTGTTTCCTAAAAAAATTGATTCTTCGAGGAAGTCCCTCTTAAGACCTAGGGACTGGGGGTCGTATGCATTCCAAACATACCTCGATTCCCCTATTCCTTTGACCTTAAATTCTAATATGAGGATCCATTGATAGGACTAGTGTGCCTCGACGTCGAAGTAGTACATATCCCAGAGGATGGATAATCATCTTGAACTACCTTCAATTGCTATTACTTTTGATTCACATCCTGGCCAAAATTTCAGAGAAATTATTTTCATCAATCCTAAATCACATTTAGTTTATTGAATCATAACTATATATGATTTTTCTTGAGTGATTCTTTTTCTTATCATTCTTTGTTTAGAAAGAGAATTTATACCTCTAACATTCCATGATGTGATATTCATAATTATTATTTTGGTTGGGATGGGAAGTAGTTATCTAACATGCAAACTACTTGACTAAATCTACCATTAGGGATCTTGTCTCTTCTATCTTATGTCTCTAAGGTTTTATCCCTTTCTTTTTCTCTTCTGCAGGAATTTTCCTCTAGGGTTTGAGAGAGTTGGTTTTAATTCCCATATTACATGTGGTGAATGATGATGTCCCTTGAGCACCTCCCGTAGCGTTACCATTTAACATGTCTCTCTCTAGCTTCCTTAGTAGTCGCATATACAAATTATTTATGTTTTGTTCTCCATGGGCTTCACGTAAGGACGGAATTTCTACCACTATGTCCTCTAGATCCATGTCATGGAATGTGTAGGTCTTTATTTCCTCCTTATAATTGGACTCCGAGACTTGAATGTATCTCATCATGACTTCTCCTTCTACCACTTATTCCTTCCATACATCTGTAGATTCCTTCCTCCTTTTCGGTATTTCCTCCCTTGTTGCAGTCTTTTTCTTAATTTCTTCCTTATGACCCTTTAGATTCTCTGTGGCCAATGGTTCACTTAGATCCCCCTCTACAATTTGGAAGTTATTACTAGTGTTATGAGCTTGATTCATAGCTAGTTGTTTAGTCATGTATCTACAATTTTTCTTGTGATTTTTCAAAATCCCTCCTCATTAATATCCTATTTGTATTTATTAGTGGGATTTGTAGAATTTAGACGGGAATCCCTAAAAATATGGACATGGACATGGCATTTTATACATCTAAAAGGAATGTGCTCATAGTCTAGGGGTTGATTCCATTCCTCGTCCAGGTATGACACTATGATTGTCTCTCGGAGGGATCCTACTACATTAATATAAACAATAATTATAGAATAAGATATATAACTAGCCATTTGGTAACTTCATAAACTTTGATGAAGGATCCCAATGTATTCTCAATTCCCTCAAGGGTATCAAGCTCCCAAAAGTCCTTAGGGAGTGAATACATTCATATCCATATGGGGGCCACTGTGAAAGTTTCTTTATCAGGGGAAAAACACTATGTCCAATATCTCATGTGTACCTAGCTGAGTTAAAAAAATATGGCCCTTCTTCAAATACTTTGTCTTGGTCCCCGATCTCCAAGAAGACAACTTTGAAAAATTCTTTTGATCCTAGTTGTAAATCGATTTGACCCTTCACTTTCCACCTGAACTTCATCCATAGCTCCAAGGAATTCTATGAGGGTTAGATTCCCATAAGTTTCCCTATGATTTCATGGTCTTTCATCCATTGAATGTAGTTCCCAATGTTGGATGATGTAACCTTGTACCTCAGATTCTCATTTTCCTTAGCCAGATAGCCATTCTACAATTGTTTTTTCTATCTGTCATGAATTAACCCTTTTTCATCCTTATCCAGTGGCCCTGTTTTTCCTTTTCCTATCCCACCTATTTTTACATCTCCTCCCCGTATTTCAGGAATCCCTTTGAAAACATCCTTGAAATACTTTTTGGTTGATCATGATAAGCCCTCCCCAGAGTCTGGAATTGGCTTGGGATCTTCCATCCATGCAAAAGAACTACCTACTCTAATATGACCCCTTTGAACATGTCCACTGATAAGCATCCTTAATCACCTCACACACGTAAAATCCTAGATGCTCACCTTACACCTTCTGCCTCCATCTCTTTATCAACATTTTGTACTTTATTTATATAACATATTAATATTTAACTTTTTCATATTTATATAAAACTTTGGTCTCACACCGTTATGTTTACATAACTGTGTGAAGAATTCCTTCCTATAAAATATCCATGTTTGACATTCCATGCTTCTATAAAATTTTCTATTTAGAAAGATACAAAAGTTTTCATGCATAGGGATCTCACTTTAAAAATGATACACTAAGTAATTCCAATTCCCCTTGATTACTTGTATTCCTTTCTCGACAAATGTGTAAGGCAAGATGCAATATTTTAATAGTTGGTGCATGATGATGTGAAAAATGGGAGCTTTGTGAGTGAGGTGATAATCCCTAAAACGTGGATATGTTAGAAGGATTCTCCTAGGCTTCTTGAAGGTTTCTTTTTAGGAGTGAATAAATATCTCGAGTATATGTTCGAAGGATTCTCCTAGTCTTCTTGAAGGTTTCTTTTTAGGAGTGAATAAATATCTCTGTTAGTAATCAAATTTGAACTCTTGATTTTAATTTCAATTTTAATAGAATATAATCATTCAATGCTTCCACCATAAAAAATTGTTAAAAAAAATTACATTTCAATGAAAAAGTAACAAATCATTAAATCCAAGACTATAATGAATTGTGAATGGATCTGTACTCATATTTATTGTTATGGTCTTCATGAATAAATAACCACGATATTATAAGTATCATGAGCCTTTTAAAAACCATGGTTTATTTGTGTTATTAATAATTTAAATGTTAGAAATATAAAATCAAGCATAACATAAATAAATATATTTTAGAGAGTTTTCGAACAATAAAATGCAACACCTAAATTAATGTATTGTTATGTCATTATCAATTAAAACTAACTTGACAATAATACAAACTCAACAATAAGATAAAATATAAGAATACTGTAAAATAAAATATAAGATAAAATCTAGTAGTATTTAAAGCAAATGCAATAATAAATTAAAATTCAACAATAATGTAAATTTAGTAATGAAATCGAAAGTTAACATTAAAAAAATTTAATAAAAAAAAAAATTGTTATTAAATGATGAATTGAATCCTTTTTTATTTATCACTATATAATTATATGGTTATATTTAAAAATAATTATAATTATGGTTGCTTTTCAATTTTCCATATATACATGTATATATCTGAAGAGACCTTTTACTACATCATCTTCATGACATACATAATTCAACATTTTAACGAAGATGCTTTTTATTACAACATCTTCATATCGTTATATCTTAAAAAAAAATATTAGAATTATGGTTACTTTATATATATATATATATATATATATATATATATATATATATATATATATATATATAT
>CBVK0103234907.1:0-34191 GCA_900067695.1 Picea abies
TCTTCCGATCTCACCTTTGATTCTCTTCAAAGGATCAATTAAAGGAAAGGAAATGTAAATTGATTCAGGGAACACTCAGACGAAGGCAATGCACCCCTAAGTACCTGGAAAATGCATCCCTCAGGCATCACTACCACTGAAATACTTCATCATCTCACCCATAATAGAAGAAAATAAAAAATACATGCAATATTACAACCTGGTCAGTAAATTCTTAGGGATATGGCCCTTATAACACAATATGATCAAATGGATACAACAATAATGGAAACGCAAAGGTCACTATGACCTACAGTTGGGATCCAAAGATCTCTTCACCATAATCCTACACAATCTAGAGGATAGGAACCACATCTTTGATGCAGAGCCTTACTTCTTCAACTCAGTTGGTCTCTTCTTGCACTTCTAGATGAAGAAGTTCATCCCTTAAACAAATGATTTTGTGCATGCACCGATTTATATTCGACTCTATTCCCTACCACAGGAGTTTTGGCTAGAAGAAGTACTGGCGGGCATTGGAAATACCATTGCAGTATATGGGAAATTCTCAGAAGAAACCAAGAAGAGAAAGTATACCTTGTATGCTCGTATATGTGCCTACCTGAATATCTATAATCCTCTATCGGGTTCCATTTCCTTAGAGTACTAAGATGAGTACTAGTCTCAAACCATTGATTATGAGCAAATACCTTTTCACTGCAGGAAATTCCACGAGCATGGGCATCTCTTTAGAGACTGCCCCCTTAATGTGGGTAGCAAAGGTGAAAACCATAAAAAAATAAAAGCAAACGATGGATTCATACATGTAGCAGGCAGACGAAGCCAAGTGGCTAGGAAAATAGTCACAACATTAACCATGGAACCACCCTCCAACAACCCCTTCGATGCCCTACACCAAATACTAGAGAACATGGATGCTCCACAGGTCCATCCTATGGTAGAGGCTCTTCATGGAAACACGAAAGGAAAAATGGTGGAAACCCCTATCGTGGAGCAAGTTTCATCCATTCCTGCTTCTAGTGCTAAGGCCAATGAACTTTTAGATCCAGAATATGGAAATGCCAAAATGGACCTAGACAAGCAAGATCTCGCTGGTATATATCTGGAGCATCTATAACAAGCCTACCATCATCAAAAAATATATACCATTCCTCTTGATCAGTTACAAAAAGTCCACCAAGTCTTCCTCAACTCTTCATTGGGTTCCACAACTAGATCTAACTCAGTTCTAGGAATTCAAGGGAGTCAACTGAAAGAACAACACAACACTAAGAAAGACAAAAAGAAAAGGGGCAGAAAATCCACCCAGAAGCTCATGCAGAAGATTTGACACTTAATGGTTAACTCAGGTCAGATACATATCATTTCTGACAGATTTCACCCCCTCCCCTCCCCATCTTCATCATGAAGCTCATCTCTTGGAATATCTGAGGACTCAATGGTCGTAGTAAGAAAATGCGACTACAAGAACATATTATAGCAGAACAACATGATATCATGTTTATTCAAGAAAATAAATGTCCAATGGAAGAAATGGATCAAGTTCTATGTCGGTGCTAGAAGCAAGGGAATATGATTTGTACCAATGAAACAAGAACGATTGGAGGTCTAGCCATTCTCTGGAACCTGATCTCTATTCTTATGGAAAATTTCTTCACCACCAGGTGGTAAATCTCGGCGAAATACGGGATTATTGGTTCCAACAAGTCCATCTTCCTCAAAATGTGTATGGAACGAATTCTCTAAGCAAAAAGACAACCTTCATTCGTAATATCGAAGGGCTCGCCACCCTCACTACCGGTAGTCAATAGATATTGGGAGGAAATTTTAATATGATATAAAACCTAGATGAGAAAAGAGGAGGAATACACAAACTTCAAGAAGAATCAGGGCACTTTCAAGACTTAATTGACAAGTTGGGCCTCATCGACCTAGAAACACAAAATGGCCTCTACACCTAGTGTCGCCTTGACCACTTTCTCATTTCTAACTCCCTCTTGATGCATGGAACAACCTTGCAAGCCAACATACTAGATGCCCTCAGGTCTAATCACTAGCCAATTCAACTCTGGTTAGACATTCTGGCTTCTCCGGAATGCACACCCTTTAGATTTGAATTTTGTTGTCTCATCCACCCAGACTTCCAAAATATTCCCCCCATATGATGGAAGGAAGCGACCATTCCTTACAGTTCCAAGATGTAGCGTTTCCAGGTGAAACTTAAAAACTTCAAGAAACTGCTCAAGCTATGGAACAAACAAACCTTCAGAAAAATATTTGAGTACCAACAACAACTGAACGAGCAAATGAGGATCTTGCAGATCCAAATCAGAAATTAGGGCATCACAAAGGAACTCAGGGAGTAGGAAGCAATGATAAGTCAAAAGATGGGTGAAAGGAGAGCTCAAGAGGAGATCCTTTGGAGATAAAAATTCAAGGTGCAATGGCTAAAGGAGGGAGATAGAAACACCAAGTTCTTCCATAGATATACTATTCAATGAGTAAATGTCAACCATATCTCACACCTAGGTATGGAAGAAGGATAAACTCTCCATTCTCACAACGACCTGGAAAATGAGGTAGTATCCTTTTATCAAGATCTCCTCTCCGAACCTCCATGCGATCGATCTTCTACCATTTCTAAAATCAATCAGCACGTCCCTTCCAAAATCACTCAGTAACAGAATGAAGCTCTCACGAGACCTATCATTATTGAAGAAGTAGACTTGGCAATTCAAGATACTTCAGAAGGAAGAGCTCCTGGGCCAAATGAATTCATTGCATATTTTTTCCACCACTATTGACCCATGGTACAAGAGGAAGTTTGGGAAATCATTGAGGACTCTATGGCTTCGAGTCAGGTCCTTCCATCTCTCAATGCCATATTTCTCACCCTCATCCCCAAAGAAGAGCGAGTCACTCACCCAAAAAAAATTAGGCTGAGAGATTTTTGCAACGCAATCTGCAAGCTTCTAACAAAGTTGATCGCCTAATGGCTCAAACCCCTCCTTATATTCATCATCTCTCCCAAGAAGTCAGGATATGTGGAAGGAAGGAAAATATTGGACAATGTCATCCTGGTGCATGAATCCATACATTCACTTTAGAAGACCAGAACTTGAGGTATGTTGTTAAAGCTATATCTTTCCAAAGTGTTTGATAAGATAAGTTGGGCTTACATGCATTCTGTACTTTTGGCATTTGGCTTTGCTCCCACCTGGGTTAACTAGATATTGAATCTAACCTCCTCTAGTGTTTTTTCTATCCTCATCAATGGAATTCCCTCCCCCCCTTCTCACCCTCTTGAAGAATATGTCAAGGGAACCCCCTTTCACCCTTCCTCTTCATCATCATGGCGGAAGGCCTAAGTTGGTTTATTCAATCCTCCATTGCAGACCTTTCTTTAGTCGGGTTACTAATCCAAATGGATCGAGAAAGGGAAAAAATGTGAATCTCTCATATTTGAATGAAACCAGTTCCCTTTCATAGGGCTTGTCGTGCTGATTCTAACATTATATTTTTTTTTCGAAAATGGACTCTATATGTTGAAGTTATCACAAGATGAAGTTCAGGTCAAACTAACAAAAATTCAAAGTCAAAGTCAATAGTTTGTACTACTGATGTCATCAGTACGTCAGTAGGAAGGTGGTATATGACATCTCCATGATTTCATGATGACAATAGTAGGACACGCAGTAGCACCAGGGCTTGCCATGTGGCAATCATTTTTGGCATTTTTAGGGGTTGATTTGGAGTAATAAAAATTTGACATGTGGCACTACACATACATGATACATGGCAATCTATATGTGACATGGTACTAGTGGCATAATGACATGTGGCCAGTATGGCAGGGATGTGGCATCATTTGATTGCGACACGTGGCAGGTATGACAGTGCAACATGTGGCATGTATGGAGGTGATGTGGCAGGTATGGTGGTAACATGGTATTGTTGACTATGCAGGTGACTGGGTCAATGGTTGGATAGTATGGACCATTCACAGGGTGACACATGACCCAATCATAGGGCACCACATGGCACCTTGGATTTGGCCAAGGTTGGTTGGGTGAAAGTTTGTTCCGCCTCTAGGGGAATCGAACCCGCGACCTTTGGGCTAGGAAATGGCTTAACAACCAAGGGTTAAACAACTACGCTATAGTGTGACTTGTTATGTGATCTGGTGCAATATATTTTTAAAGTGAAGTGGCACATATTTGGGGGGATAAGGCCCGGTCGATGGTGGCTAGGAACGTGACCAGGGGCGTATGAAAAGGACTATAGTGCGGGGTTGGAGGATAAGGCGCTTAGTGCTCAGCCACATGGTGCTCCACATGAACAAGAGACCGAGAAACAAGGGGTTGGCATGCATTTTTGTGCCCAAGTTGGTTATTTACCTTATAAATTTGGTTTTTGATGATTTTTGATGATTTTTATGGTTTTTTGGCCATATCTTGGTGGATATTGGCTCAAATTGAGTGCCAAAAGAGGTAGGTTGTTGGGATTTGAGCCCTCTACCTCATGGATATATAACCCAAGACATTATGGATTTTTAAGTAGGAAATAAGTAGCTTGGAGAAAATCGAAGAAGAGTTTGTAAAGGCCAAGTTGTCTTGTGCAGTGAAGCCATAAGAGTAGTTGAGATTTAGAGGTAATATACATTTTCCTCAGCAACAGAAAGTA
This sequence comes from Picea abies, assembly GCA_900067695.1. Classification (NCBI taxonomy): domain Eukaryota; kingdom Viridiplantae; phylum Streptophyta; class Pinopsida; order Pinales; family Pinaceae; genus Picea; species Picea abies. The sequence goes on from CBVK0103234907.1 coordinate 4,684, forward strand.
CTCAATATACTCTAGCTTCTCCTGTAGTTGATCAGGAAGTGGATTTAGGTAATCAGGGCATTGCCACTTTTGAAAAAAAAACAAAGGAATTGGTATGAAAATGCTATCCAAGTTTGGATACAGGAAAGGGAAAGGACTTGGAAAGCATGCCCAAGGTAGAGCTAATCGTATTGAAGAGTGGGAGCGACCAAACCATGAAGGATTGGGATATGTTGAAGAGTCTACTAATGACAACAATATAGTGGTTTGTTGTACACATTGTCAGAAGTTTAGACATGATGCTGACCATTGTTGGGAGCATCATCCATAACTGACACCATTATGGTTTTGAACTCATCAAGGAAAGAAAGAATCTCAAGCCAACAATGACGCAAATATTGAGTCGCAAAAGAAAGGTAAAAAGGTCGAAATGTATAAATCTCCTTCACCTACCTTTAATGATGAACATGTTAGGTTCATGGAACTTATCAGAAGAACAATTCCATGCACATTTTGTGGAATTCATTACCATTGTGTTGCAGTATGATGGAAGAAAAAGGTAAATAGAAAAAAGAACATGGCAACAAGGAGTACGCCAAGACAATATGATGCAACACTGCAGGTCAAGAAGAATCTGCATGCGAACTCAACACAACCAAGACAACAGTCGGAGAAATTCAATGGGGATTAAGCTCAGTCTGGGAAAGGAATGGGCACAAAATTATTTCTCACATTGTCAAAGGAAAGGCAATTGTGAATATAAATGTTGGAAGTTGCATCCAGAGTTGAGACACTCCAAAAATTATGAAGGGTCAGAGAAGAAGAAGGATGTTGCAAGAGAGAGAAAAAGGATGTTGTAGAAGAGCAGAAAAAGGATGCTACAGAAGGGCATACGAAGGATGTTGCAGAAGAAGGATTTTGCAGAAGAGCAGAGGAACGATCACAAAACTCCATCGACAAGAGATGGGTCATATTCTTGGAACTGGGCATATTTTATGCCCCATATGTAAATATTTCATTGAGTCAGTGTCAATCTACTTGATGTAATAAAAGTGATTTGATTTATGTAATCAGTTATTGGGTCTAGTTAATATTTTGTTAAGTCTAGGCTATTTTTTATTTAGTCGATTGATGTAATTATGTAGTCAATTGATGTAATACCCTTTGGAGGACCAAAAGGTCTTAGTGGGGAGGTGTGATCCAAATGGATCCAGAAAGGCCAAAAATTCAAAGTTCTCGGATTCGAACGAAACTAATGCCATTGCATAGGGCTTGTCATTCCAATTATGGAAGTATTTGTTTTTCTGAAAATTGACTCCATATGGTGAAGTTATCATGATCTGAAGTTCAAGTCAAACTAGCAAAAATTCAAAGTCAAAGTCAATAGTCCGTACTGATAACATCAGTAGGAAAGGTGTAGATTATGTCAACATGATGTCATGATGATGTTAGTAGGACACATGGAAGCACTAAGATGTGCCAAGTGGCAGTAATTTTTGGAATTTTTAGGGGCTAATTTCAACCAATAAAAATTTGACATGTGGCATTATACAAACATGACATGTGACAGTCTATATGGGACATGGAACTAGTGGTAGCATGACATGTGGCCAGTATGGTAGTGACATGGCATCATTTGATTGTGATGCATGGCAGGTATGGTAGTGAAATACGTGGCAGGTATGACAGTTCGACATGTGATAGGTACGACAGTGCGACACATGGCAAGCAAGGTGGTTACATGGTGGTGTTGAATGGGAAGCTAACTATGCAGGTGACTGGGTCATTGACTGAAAATTGTGTAACATTCACAGGATGACACGTGGCCCAATCATAGGTCACCATGTGGCACCCTGAATTTTTCCAATATTGGTTGTGTAAAAGTTTGTTCTACCTCCAGGGGAATCGAACTCATGACCTCCAGGCTGGGCAATGACTTAAAAACCAAGGGTTAACCAACTTTGTTATCGTGTGACTTGCTATGTGATCTGGCGCAATATATTTGTAAAGTGATGTGACATGGATTTCATGGATAAGGCTCAGTCGATGGGGTCTAGCCATGGGACCAAGGGAATATGACAAGGACTATAGCATGGGGTAAGAGGATAAGGCACTTAGTGCTCATCCACATGGTGCTCCATGTGACCAAGGTCCCGAGAAATAAGGGGTTGGAACACATTTCCCCATTCTTCATGGCAAGGGAAGATTCCAACTCTCTCTTACACCCACGTTCACGGTTCTACAATTTCCTCAATAGACCAACCTTCCCCATGGTTTTCTTCATCGAAGTCTTTGTCATTGTTCGTTGATGCTCTTCTCACCCTAAACTACTAAAAGATGTTGTGAGGAGGATGACTTATTATTGTTGTGTCACATTTCAAGGCTTTTCGATGCTCCTTTTGAATCCTTCTACCAGCCTGATCATAGATATCCTAGGCATTGTCCTGAGCTTCCTCTTCATCATCAAGGTTGTACTTGGTGTTCTGGCCTTGCCCAAGAATACTAAGAGGCTTTCATGAATAATTGGAGTTTCTTTGGAAAGTCTCACAACTTCCAAGCATAATATCATTGCATGATATTCCAATGGATCTAACAATAGATCCATGTTTCCAAACCACTAGCCAGCTCTCAATGGTGATGAACAAAAAATCCATGTCACCAACATCATTCCTGAGTTCAATACTTTATACGTTTCAGTGCAGTTCTCAGGTTTGTTATGAAGAGACTTTACATCTCATTGATTCACAAAATTTTTCATTGCTCGAGTGTCAAAATACATTTCCATCCTCATCCCACATACTATTGTGTCCATAAACCAAAGTCCTTCAACTGCTTCACTTTTGAAAAATGTCCTTGACCTCTTATCTTGAACTCTGACATGTGTTCCACCAACGTTTCCATGACTTTTCTCATCTTTTCCATCGACTTCTACACTTGAACCATCTGTGCCAATGGTTTTGACTATTCTGTTGTTGTTGTAAGTCAATATTCCTCGTAAACCAACATAACCAACTTCCCTTACATGAGACATTTCCTCATAAAATGATTTTGCAAACAAGGGTAACACTCAATCATTCTACCTTTCCTCACGAGTGGTCTAGGTTGATCCTTCACTACTGTGTTTCCATCACATTGTATTCTCTCCTCCCTGAGTGCTCCTAATGCAGTTGATGAAAAATTCTCAGTCCCTATGGTTAATTCCTTTAATCAGTTGATATCAGGCCCTATCAGTGCACCAAACTCATCCATCCTCTTTCCAAATCCTCTTAGATTTTCTCAAATCATTCCATTACATTGTCTCTATTGACTTTCCAAGCTTTGTCACTTGCAACTTCCATTTCACTATTTGACCCTTGCCACTTAGTATGTTCAAGAGTTCTGTGAAACTCCTTTACTATGTCCCAAGTGTACAATGAGTCATGTGATCATTTACACATCCAAGTGATTCTTTCACCCTCATGAAATTTTCCCCTAGTTTGTGCATTCACATAGGGTTTTTTTCAAACCACCTATGATGGAACAACCCATATTCTCAAACCATTCACCAAGGTCTGCACCCAACTTCCCCTACATTCAATTTTTCTTTCGGATCTGCGACAAGTTCTGATAGTTCTGCATTCATCCACATTTCCTAACTTCTCGATTCACACTCATAAATTTGTGCTTGATCTACTCAAGGGGTTCACCCAGGTATGCTCAAATGTCACATATTCATCCGAAACTCGACCCTGCTACAAACGAATTCTACATTCAGTTTGTCTCTTGTATGGATCAATCCATTGAACCCTCACTAAGTATACAACCAGATTGTTTCATCTACAAGTGCGCCCTTCCACCAACAACAATTCTATCTGCAATAGTGGTGAAGAGCACCGAACTATTTCTAAATTATCTCTAACACCACCTATCACAACCCCATAGGATGTCTGATCATATCTTGTGATCATTCTCCTCGTGAGGGCATGAAACACTGCTATGGTTCTTACTTTGTTTCTTAGCACACCAAGAATACTTCGTATGGACTACACCTATTCACCTAGAGCATACCCATGCTCTGTTATATGCTACTGATGAGTCACAGTCCTACCCTAGCATAACTCTTACTTACTTAGAAAATTGTTAACATAGTTTAACACTTACTCAACTATTTAAGATTACACCATGAACATGGGAATCCAAGAGAACAACTTTGAAAAAAACCAAGATAAACACAGATATAGTGCAAGTATTAAAAACCATTCCTAACACTCAGATAATTCTTTGTCACTGTGAAACAATTACAATAAGATCACTACGGATGTGATTTACAAATTTATCTCTAAAACCACTTGCAGTGCACCTTAGATGTGTTCACAACCGTAGATGTGCTATCCCTTTATTTCTACATACTTTCACCAAACTAACAAATATATTGATTCTCCCTCAGACATGCCTCCATAAACCTTAGTTTCTAAACTTCCTCAAAACCTCACCTTAAAATAATATTTTAAGGTATGTTACACCACAAATATGATACGAATCCCTACTTTCTAAATTTTCTATACCACAAATATTCAACTTAGAATGAAGCTCAATTATCTCATCATTCTTATTCTTTTACTTTTACTCATGGTGTTTGAGATATTAAGATATGTATATGATAAGGCTCCCTAATTTTTAAATTTTCTATACCACCTTTATAAAAGGTTAAGTTAAATTTTCTATACCACTCTTATAAAAAGGTGAAGTTAATGAACAACTTTCCCAATAATGGGAAGTTAATGAAAAATCTTTTTTTTTATTATAAAAATATAATATAAATTATTTTTACTTTTTATTTTATTTTTAAGAGATTTAATATAATATTTTTATATAAAGTATAATTTCTTTTTTAGATAAATATAATTTTGTATATTTTATTGGAAGACATTTTTTTTCCGAGATTAATATAATTTTGTATATTTTATTGGAAGAGAATTTTTTTTTGAGATTAATATAATTTTGTATATTTTATTGGAAGTCTTGAATTTCAAATAATTGATGTGATTTTCAACTTTATAATTTTTTAAATATTATTGGAAGATATGATTTTCAACTTTATCGTGATGATTTTCAATTATATTTATATATGGTTTTACTTTATTTAAAAACAAAATCTAAATAAAAGCATTGTGTAAATGTTGTAAGTTTAGACAAAAACTAAACATTTTAAATTTCAGAAATAACGTTTAGAATAAGGTTATATGGTTATTTATCATTGAATTTTGTGAGATGCCATCACATGTTGAAATTCTCCACCGACAAGTCCACAATGAGGCGTGTGACATCCCCAAAAATAAAATATTTTTGAAATTTAAAATTGCTGGAAATTTATTTCGTTTTTAGTAAATTCGAATTTGGAAATTTTTTTCCATTTATGGCAATTCCGAATTTTGAATTTGGTAATTGTAATTAATTATTTTGACTATTGGACAGAGACCTGATTTGACCCAACTAACTATTTTACTATGGTCACTTGTATGGAAACATAATATTTTATATTGATTGTAGGAGGACAAATGGAACAACCATGTTAAATTTAGCTGACCATGACTCCATGAGTGGGGAACATGTTGGAACTACCTCTGGGATGATTATTACAAGTGGAAAATCAGTGATTTGGCCATTGGTAGCCCTTGAAAATCAGGGATTTAGAAAGCTGTGAAAATTCCCAAGGGAGGGAAAAGACCTACGCAAATGATAAATAGCATATGAGAGTAGGCATGACACTACCAAGTATGCTGGGAAAGGAGACTTTTGATTTACTTGTTGTTATGAACAATGCTTGAGTGTGAGGCAAGGGAAAACTATTGGAACTGTAGGACATATATGAAGAGAAGCTTTTCTAAGTTCGCCCTCATGGATTCATGGTCAGGCTAGGGGGTGAATCAGGCAAGTAGTTTGGCTACCCTGTTCTACGGTTGGGAGGAACATGGTTGTTCCCTTTGTCTTTCATCATATTATTTCAGATATGTTATTTATGTCTCTTCTCTGGCTGAATGTTCAATGGTTACTTACTTGATAGAATGTATCTATTAGAAATAATATTAAGGAGGAAAGATCAAATTCATCCTATTGCAAACTTAGTAATTGCTAGAATGTCTCTCTACTAGTTTGGAATGAATTATCTTTGTTGCATCTTATTTCTGTTATGAATACTAGTTCTCGAAAGTATACAAGATGGAAGGATATGCCTAGTCAATTCTTAAAGAAGATTTGTGCTGTGGTTTGGATTACTATTGTAGTAAGATAAAGAGTCGTAGCTGAAAACCCCATAAGTAAATTGTGATGCAGATTTGAGTTACCCTACATATTGAATGCAAATGGAAAACTGCATAGTGTGTGTATATATATATATATTATATATATATATATTTGTGTGTGTGTGTGGACATTTCTTAGATATAAATGAACGCACCATAGTAGAGTAATTAACTACGATTTCTTCCATGTACCAGCTAAACAATCATGATTTTTTTTTAGGAGATAGCCCTAATTGCAAGTGTCTAAGATATATATATGTATATTTAAAGTACGAAAGTGACCTTGTGAATACCAAGAATTATTATAGACCATCTACAACATTTATACATCTTTATATCAACTAGTGTTTAATGAAAAATTATAGGTTGAAATGTTGGAAAATTATTGGAGTGAATCGAATTAACATAGTTTAATTACCAGAACTAATCAGAAGAGGCATGAAGGCCCAAGGAATAAGGGACATCCCGATACTTAAAACATACCCCTGAGTAAATTCCTAACTGTGTAAATAACAACACAATCAGCTAAAAGTTCAAAAGGAAAGTCTTTAACACAAGTACAATAAGTGAAAATTGAATTCATATACCATCATGCGATCTGGAGTCAACTATAAACAAGATTCACATATAGCCGGCCATAGCCGAGTATTTTTTTTCCTTTTCAAAATCCTTTCGAGGAAGTAGCCAATATGGTGCTAGTATATTAAACCAATAAAATAACCAGTATGCCATTACAAGTAGGTGGAAGAGAAACCCTGTAATTCTTTTAAAAATAGCATTAGATATCTCGTTTGGAATTGAAACAAATGAACATCCCATACAGTGTTTTACTTCCAACAATAGAATTTTCCATCACAAAACAGGTTACCCTTAATCAACAGTACCAAAACCACGACTTAATCTCCATTTCAGGGTTTTAGATACCGAGAGTTGGAGGTGTCAAGGAAACTCATGACAAGAATGATAAAATTGTGAAATGTGAAACCATGACTTAATCTCCATTTCGAAGTTTCGAATACCGGGAATTGGAGGTGTCAAGGACACTCACGACAAGAATGATAAAATTGCGAAATGCGAAACCATGACTTAATCTCCATTTTAGAGTTTCAGATACTGGGAGTTGGAGGTGTCAAGGACACTCACGACAAGATTGATGAAATCGCGAAATGTGAAATATCAAAGCATGTGAAAGACTCCATTTCAGAGTTTCACAGACCGGGAAATCAAAGATCAAAGGAACTTTAACCTTTGAAGTAGGGAACCTCAAAATCTCGAAACAAACACATCAACAAACCACGTCAGCTAAGGACACGTGGCACAATCAGGCAATGACAAGTGTCAAGTTGATTCAACATTTTAGGCACATGTAAGTCACGAATTAGAGTGACACGTGGAAGCTATTCGACATGTGTCAATCCATGTGTGGCGTCAGCATGTTTACGTCACATCAGAACTTTCTATTTCAGGGTTTTACATAGCAAGAAGAAAATCCACCATCATGAAGTCTCGAACTCTGAAATGCCGAAAGGGACTATTGTGAGTCTCGAAAACCTGAAAGGAAAAACTTCGAAATCCCATCAACCGTCTATCTTAGTGGGTTATGTGAACCATCCGATCACTTCGGAGATTTTTGATCATGAATTTTATAATGTTGGAGTAACAATGACTCAAAGGGAAAAACGCTGAAATCCCGTCAGCCGTTCGATTAAGAAAAGAAGGGATCAAGTTATGAAGTTTTGTGGACCGTTGATTTGGATCCATTTTGGGGATTGCGACTTGCCAAAATGCTGAAGTGCTGAAATGTGAAAGGCATTTTGATTATGCTCGTGGTCACAGCTAGTGGGCATATGGAATAAGCGCGAGACCCAGTACTTGTAATCCAACAGTCCAGGTGAATTTTAATATGATCGAAGGATTATGAAATATTCGTACTCTGAGTTTAACTGGAAGGCCTTACCTAACCACTATCCTGTATCTGGATATTTAAAAAAAAAAAACTATAGGGGTTTGTTTATATTTAAACTTTTCACAGAGGAGTATAAACTAATACTCTACTTTTACTAAGTCTGTTTGATCATTTTCATCATATGATTATGTGTATGGACTAACGCATGAGGCCTAGGCCATCAACCCCCAAAGTCATTTGTATTGTAAACATATGGTAATGGGTTATTTGTAGGGTATAATGCATAAGGATTTGGCCATAAAATTCCAAAGTCATTTGTGTTGTTAATACTATGGTAATGGTTATAGGTACAAACAGATAGAAAAGTAATTATAATTACAGGAATTGAAATAAACATTGAAATGAGGAGTAAAAACTTATTGTCGATCAGAAAACTTTAAGTTGAATGGTAATAAAATTCGACGATAGTAAGGACTCTTGCAAACTTTCTGACTCAAGCTTTATAACAGAAATCTTACTTTCTTGAATCTCGAACTATTCAAGGATATTTATACAAACAATTTTTTTTTCAGACAGTTTTTTAGGTATATTACAAGGTAGATTGAAGATGAACTAGGTAAGAAAAAAGTGGTAATCTTTAGGAAGATTGAAGATGAATCGGGCAAGAAAATCGTGGTAATCCCTACAAAATGATTGGTTAATTATGCTACATAGCCTGAACACGATCTACAAATAGGGAAACAATGCCCATTGGAAGAACCCTTTGGTTAATTCTCTAGGCTGCTACATCTGTGGGTAAAAGAAAATAAGTGGCATCTGATAAAGTCTAGATAAGAGAATGGATGCAATAATTCCATTGAACATTCTCAACTCGACTCCTAACTGTCGAGGGGACTAGAGAATAAACCAAGTTGGCTTTTTCCATTTCCATGCTGGCCCCAGTAAGCCTTTCATGGAGGAGCCATGCACAATTCTCAGACAATTTCAAGCACATGATTTTGAACCATAGGAAAGGAAGACATCTTTCATATCATCAATTCCAATGTAAAGTAAGTCTTAATTCAAATATAAACTAAGTTGTTGAAGGAAGATTAATGTTGAGTGTGTCATATGAAAAGAGCTATCTACCTGAGGCAATGCCAATAGGCCTGAAAAAACTAAGGGACAAAGATATGGTGGAACTGCGAGGAGATGGATGGGGAGAGAGGAAAATCTCAGACCAAATATAGGATTATGATGTTTACAATGATCTTGGGGACCCTGACAGTGATCCAAGGCTGGTGAGGGAAGTGTTGGGTGGATCTAAGGACTTTCCATATCCAAGAAGATGTAGGACGAGTTGCTCATCAATCAAAACATGTATAACATTTATCCTTCATTTTTTCCATTGTCGCATATCATTTGGATAAATAAACATATTGTTTTAAATATTTTCATCAATGTCGCAAATGTACCATTATAAAATTGCTTTATCCCAATATAAAAAATTCCAATCCATATTTTTGATGATACATAGAGGGGGTGAAGTATCAAGTACAATTTAAAAACTTTTTCAACTTATACTTCAACTAGATTATATATTCAATTATATCCAATGAGAAATGAATAATAATAGAAGATTTACACCAATACACCACAATACACCATGCACAATATATGCGAAATAATCAATAGTTCTTGTTCAAGGGAAGTAATGACTTCCAAGGGTAGCTACAACTTCCAAATATAAAGAAAGGGATAAACCTCCAAAAGGAAGATACAATCCTCCAATATCAAGAGAGTGTTTACCTCTCCATTCTTTCCCCTTCCTTATACCCAAAAACATATGAGAGATAATAAAACTTTACATTAAATTATCACCATCAACCAACCATCACATAGAACTTGATAATGCTTCCTGAGACTTCTTCAACTTCTGCAATTATTCACTTATTAGAATACTTTGATCCTATAGATAATATAACTCAATGTATTCTCTGAAAATCCTCTAAAATTCACGGCTTGAATCCTCTGAGAAAGGAGTTATAGAGAAAATGGTAGACCTTATTCAATTCTAGTTTATTCAAGAGATCGAACTTGTATAGCATGCCCCGTGCTGAATATTTAACATAAGATTTTGAAATTCATACACATGAAACTAAAGCCCGTACTCTTTCCAATTCAATTGGTCTCACTTCATTTGTATTCTCTATGAATAATTTATTATTTTTTTACCTGGAACACATGTTTATGACTAGCTTTAGGACTAGTCAAAAATGCTATCTTCGACATAGTGTATCTCCAAAATTATAGCGAATAAAGAGATGAACATTTTACCACAGGTACTTAGATATGTCTTATCAATAGAATAAACATTTCACCATATGAATCATTCTAGAAAAAAAATTATAGCGAAAATGGTAAGATGACCTGTAAATAACATACCTTAGAACACATCACCAAAAGACTTCATCCTCCCTTGAAATTCAACTTTCTTTACTTTAAATTTCCTCGACTTATATCTCCTTGTTCATTAAAAAACTTGTGTGTATAAAATGAATGTATAATAATATGTATTTATACCCTTTATGTCACTTTCTTTTAACATTAGGGCCGACATGTAGTTTCTGCTTCAATTTACATTATCATCTTAAAAAATTCATTTCTCCTGAATCGTGAGGATCCATGTGACATGCCACATACCACCAGAAGCGGAATGAATTATACTATTCATCCATGGGTTTTGTATATGGATGTGTAATTTTCTTCATGTCTATCTACTTCAATCAACTGTGGTGTCCAAGAGCCAATGGCTAGGGTTGACATCAATGATAACAACCAATCTTCCAACAATATCCCTCTTTGTCATTGATGGCAACACTCATGCTACCCCTGTCATAATCATCCCAATTTATCTCCCCCTTTGACATCAATGGCAAAGAGTGGGGCTGCTCCCCCTAACTTCAATGGCATAAGCTGATCTTCTTCTTTGGGGCTACTCCCCTTGAATATGTGGCACTCAATAATACTTCATCCTTATTTTTTGTCTTTAGAACTTTTTTTTTCTTGGAATCCTTTTGTGCGGATTTTGTCTTCTCTCTCTTCTTCATGTCTAGGATGTATATGTTGTTACCTGAGTTCTTTTCTCTGATTTTACATTTTTGGGAGTCAAACATAAGAGTGTATCATTGATCACATATTTTTCTTACACGAAAGAGATTATGCTTCAGATATTCAACCAATAAGACTTTTCCTACTTTTACATTTTTACTTCAAAGCTTTACAGTTCATTTTCCAAGTATTTTGGTAGATGAGTCATCTCCAAATGCAACATTTCCACCCTTTTTCTTCAATCTAGAAAATTTTCTTTGATCTCTGGTCATATGAGATGACCTCCCACTATGTATGAACCATTCATATTATTCTTTGCATTCTTTAGCGACCAATGCTATTTAACAATTTTCATTCTATGGAATTTCTTTCCTTTTCCATGTTGTAGTTGGTATAGAGACATTTGGCATAGGATTATCTTCCTTTGAACCTATTTGCAATCTCTTGCTTTGTGACCAAGATTATTGCACTTGTATCATACAATATTTTGACCCATTAATGGGTCAAATGGATTATAATTTATGTTGCCACGTCTATGAACATTTCCATATCTACTATTTTCACCATTCATGTAACTTGTGTAGTTATTCCTTTCATTGATTCTACAATTGATTTCCTTGTGTATAAACCTTCCACAAGTATAACAATGTCCAAGAAAGAAATTTTGATACCTAGGAGTGAGTGTTCTTCTTTGTGGTGTGGTCCATCTGGGTTCATGGTCTATTCTTCTGTGGTTTCCTTCATAATGATTGCTTTCATACCTGATGGGAGAGGATCTTCTTCATGTCTCATTCCTTCTGAATTCTAGTCTTATATCTTCTTGTTCAACTTTCTTTAGAGTGTTCATTTCATCTTTTTCATCTTCCTTCTCTTGTTTTGTTGTCTTCAAACTGTCATTGTTATATCCTAGTCATGTCTTGTCATTTGGAGATCTTTGTTGCTAAGGATATCATCTAATTGTTTAGGGTTTTTTTTGAACTTCTTCAAATTTTCTATTGTCAATAGTAGCTCCCCTTTTGTGTGATCCAATTCTTCTTTCAATTTCTCATAATCTTATAATTGTTCCTTCAAGCTACCGATGGTCTTTTCAAGTCTGTAATTCTCTTCTTCACAACTATGCAATTCACCTTTTAGTATTATGTTTGTGCTTCTAAGCTTGTTATTTTCAGTTTCAACATTCTTTAACTTTTCAAGATTTTCATATTCTTGTTCACTCTCTATGTTGTCTTTGTATCCCCAAAATGAATCAAGGTTAGTTTCTTCATCTGAATCTTCTTAAGAAATTATTTCTTCTTCTTTAAAACTCTTGTGATCATCATCCTAGGTTTCTTGGGTTATGAAGAGGACTTCTTCTCCATCATTATATTCTTCATCACTCTCATCTGAGGAGATGTCATTGTCCTTGGAGTATAAGATGTTTTTATTCTTGATACTTCTCTTTTTATAGTAGCAGTTTTCAACAATCTGTCATATTTTACTAGAGTTAAAGCATTTGAGAGGAGACTTACCTTTGTATATTCTAGTTCCCTTCTAAAACCTTCTTACGAAATTTTTTATATATTCATCAAGGTCGTTATCCTTGTCTTTTGTCTTCTTTATGGCTTTAAAGTATGTTTCATTGTTTGGATGATCTCTTTCTATACTTGTTCTCATTTCATATGTTATTAGAGACCCATGTAATTCATCCATTGTCATTTTGGTCAAGTCCCTAGTTTCTTCAATGGTGGAGACCTTAGCAACATACTTCAAGAGAAGTGATATCAACACTTTTTATACAACCAAAGATTCATTGAGCTCTTCACCCAATCCTCTGATAGCATTAACAACTTCATCAACTCTAAGAAAATAGGTTGCAATATCTTCATTTTCATCTATCTTCAAATTTTCAAATTCTTCTCTCTGTGGTTGAAGCTTGACCTGCTTAACTTTTGGATCACCTTCATAGATACTCTTAAGTTTGTCCCATGCCTCTTTAGTAGTGTTTCATATCATCACTTTGTTGGAAATTGTTGGTGCCAATGCTCCTAGAATAACATGTATAGATTTTGAATTACAACTCATAAGCTTCTTCTCATTTGGATCGGTTGGAGCATTCTTTGGGATTATATAGCCATTTACAACTAAGTACCAAATGTCTAATCCCAAAGCTGTTAGGTAAGTTTTCACTCTATCACTCCAGTATGCATAATTGTTTCCATCAAATTGTTGAATCCCATTTGGAATGTGCTCATGGTCATCCATCTCTGCTTAGTATTTTCCTTCTAGTGGTTAAATTGTTCTAAAGGCAACCTACTACCAATTGATGATACTGAGAGGGGGGTGAATCAGTATGAAGTACAATTTACAAAAATTTTCAACTTATACTTCAACCAAATTATATATTCAATTATATCCAATGAAAAATGAACAATAGTAGAAGAGTTACACCAATAACTACAATACACCAAGCACAATATATGAGAAATAACCAATAGTTGTTGTTCAAGGGAAGTAATGACTTCCAAAGGTAGCTACAACTTCCAAAAATAAAGGGAGGGATAAACCTCCAAAAGGAAAATACAATCCTCCAATATCAAGAGAGGGTTGACCTCTCCATCCTTGCCCCTTCCTTCTACTCAATAATATATGAGAGATAATAAAAGTTTACATTAAATTATGTGAGACTTCTTCAACTTTTGAAATCCTTCACTTCTTAGAATAATCAGATCCTATAGAAGATATAACTCAATGTATTATGTCAAACCCCTCCAAGCTTCACTCCTTGAATCCTCCCAAAAAAGGAATTATAGAGAAAATGGTACATCTTATTCAATTCTGATTTATTGAGGAGAGCGAAGTTGTACAACATGCCCCACCTTGAATATTTAACATACAATTATGAAATTCGTACACAGAAAACTACAACCTGTACATGTTCCAATACAATTGGTCTCACTTCATTTGGATTCTCTATGAAGAATTTATGATTGTTTTACCTGGAACACTTGTTTATGACTAGCTTTAGGACTAGTCAAAAACCTTATCTTCCACAGAGTGTATCTCCAAAATTATAGCGAATGAAGGGTTGAAATTTTTACCACGGGTACCTAGATATGTCTTCTCAATAGCATAAAAATTCCACCATCTAAATCGTTCTAGAAAAAAGTTATAGCAAAAATGGTAAGATAACCTGTAAATAACATGCCTTAGAACACATCACCAAAATACTTCATCCTCCCTTGAAATTCGACCTTCTTTACGTCAGATTTCTTGTAATATCTCCTTGTTCATTAACAAACTTGTGTGTATAAAATGAATGTATAATGATATGTATTTATACTCTTTATGTCACTTCCTTTTAACATTAGGGCCGACATGTAGTTTATGCTTCAATTTGCATTGTCATCTTCAAAAACTGCCACATACCACCAGAAACTATATGACTTATACTATCCATCCATGGGTGTTGTAGGATGTGTAATTTCCTTCATGTCTATCTATTTCAATCAACTCTAGGGTCCAAGAGCAATGGCTAGGGTTAACATCAATAACAACAACAAATCTTCCAATAATCTTTTCTTTCCTTGAGCAATAGCCCATCTTTAGTTAATGGGTGTCGCAAATATTGTTGAGGAAATTGTGACCGTGCTGACTTCGACTTCGTCGCTGGATAAAAGAATAACATAGCACATTCGATTGCCATTGTCAATTTTCCAAACGTGATCTTCATTCCCCGGGATGAAATGATTCCTGATACGGATTTTGTAGTCTAAACGATGATGGGTTTTTCGAACCTGTTTACGCCTACAATCTCCGATCTATTCGAAACTTTCAAACAAATCGAACAACTCTACTCTTCGGGATTTCGAAGTCCAAATAATTCCCGTAGGAGCCTTCTTCAGCACAAAAATCAAGTTCAGATTGTGCTTCACAACTTCACAATTATAACATTATACTAATATAACATAATTATATTAGTATAATGTTTTTTAATCAACTTCACAATTTTTTTTAACCAAAATAGCAAATTTATTTTTTGTAATATGATTGCATAAATATTTCTATGACCTCCCTGAAAAGCTCGGGGATACCTCTTTCTGATTGTTATGAAGTCGCTAGTTTTGTGGGCACTCTTGTCATCAACATAATTGAGAGAGTAATCAAACGAGAAGATCGAGAAGATCCTGAATGGTTTGCAAACAATCTAAATAAATGTAAATTGGATTATTTTTATTGGTTTTTGGCAATAGTAAATGTTATTAATTTAATATATCAAAAGAAAACAAATAACATTGTTTGTCACTCATTCTTTCAGTTAGTTATTATTAAATAAAAACATAATTAATTTTTTATGAAAATAAATAACATTAACTACCATTAATTCTTTCAATTATTATTGATTAAAAACATAAAAATTGTCATGGTATCACACCTTGAGTGGACCACACTAACCTAGGGCACTTTCTCACCCACTACTGTACAACACAGGGACCATTGATTCTTTCAGTTACTACTCTCGTTAAAAACATAATTAATTTTTATATAATTTTATAGTTACATCATAGAGGCTCACCAATATATATACCGCCTATGCTATGATCGGAATTATAAGTAAATACACACCACATCAAAGATTTTGGGTGTGGGCTTGAAGTATTTAATTCAGTTTTATGGTAATGTGAGAATTTTGCAGTTCTATGGAGAGAAAAGAACATACTTAAATATTGTATGCTTATATGATAAAGCTGTAAAGTATCCATTATGTCAAGGGTTTATAGAGTTTGTTGTATTTGTGAGTAATAAGTTATTATGTATAGGATAATTTTAAGTGAGTTGTTTGTGAAATTTTTAGATAAAGATAATTTTAGGTGTGTTGTTTGTGAGTTTTTTTTAGGTTGGGAAGATGTGTGAACTAATATAGTCGATTAGTGAAAAAGAAGGCTTAATATAAAATAAATTTGGATCTTTTTTATGTTTAATGAAACATTCTAAACATATAAATTTACTTAATTAATTGCGTTTAGGGGCATTTTACACTATGGAAGAGATGTTCATGTAACATAACACATTAAAATAATAATAAAAAATAATATATATATATATATATATATACACACACCCACACACTACAATTCAATATGATGGAGATGTTCATGTAACTTAATGCATTAAAATAATAATAATAAATACTAAAAATAATAGAAAAATATGTTGGATTTATTAATGCAAACATTTTTTAGAGTGTAAAACTAGAGGAAAGATTAAAGGTTTTCCCCTCTAGAGATTTGATACCTCCTTGAGCTTGGTAGATAGAGTTAAATAGATTTAGGTTGATTGTAACACAATATTCCAATATTATTCTAATTTTATTTTTTATTTTTATGATTCATAAAGTTGAAACACAATGTTTGGTATCTCATATTGTTATAAACTCAATTAATTGTTAATTATAAACTATCCATATTTCTTGTTTGGAGACATAAATATCACCTAAAAAAAATTGAACTAAATATCCTGAGTTAATTGTTCCAATTAAATTATTAACAATTAAATTATTTTTTTCGAATTAAAATGTTTCAAAAAAAAATTAATTATAGAATATAGTTATCGCAACACATTTTTCCAAACACTATTAAAAATGAATAGTAAATAATTAATAATTAAATGTTGGGACAACTATTGATGACTTTTTGCTACATTGGGAGTTATAAGATATTGAAATATAAGCATATAAATATAAGGGATATTGTAGATTGTGAAAGATGAAACAATTATTTTATGTCTTGGTAGAACGTGTACAACGTGATGATTTTGTGCACTTCTTGCACCTGCTCAATGCCTTCCTGGCAAAGTTCTACAAAGTGTTCAATAACTATGTTCTACGTTCACTCCAGCATAGACTTTGTCCAAGGTATTCAACAACCTTGTTTCTTTGTGCCTCATCTGCACAATATCTCCTCTAAGGTATGCAGTAACCTTGAGGATCCCTCCTGAGTATGTGAATTATTTTGTTGTTCCCTCCTGGCACGTTCCTCTCTGACTCGAAAGAGTTCAGACAGGCACTCCTTGTGTTTGGCTCACAGAGTTTCAACACTTTGTCATGCACTCCTTGCGTTTAGCCTAAAGAACCCAGAACTAATCCAACAACCTCACAGATAGAGGATTCTATCTCTATCCCTGCAAATGAAATCTAACATATACATCTACAACATAAACATCCATAAACACACAGATGACATTCATAAACACATAAAAACACATAGAAAACATCTCATGCAGGAAAAACTACTCTTTCTATTAACCTGAATGTTAATTACAATGTATGAGTCTAGACTGTAACTGAGTCTCAGCACTCAACTCTCCCCTCTATCAACACAATCACCTGAGTGTCAACAACTATCAGAACCTCTACTTGGGAATACAATACAAATATTTATACAAGAGGGGCTTGACGAGCTTCCCTCCAAACTACACTAGTGGTGTCTAATCACCATTTAAAATTCCTAACTAACGAGGCAGATTACAATGAATTGAAATCTGATCCGGATCGGATACAGATCCCTCCTATTGTTAGCCACTTAAGGAGACCTCATCTGAAACTTGTACGAAAGCACAACTTGGCTCTTCCATCCTGACAACATTAATTTCCTTAGTTACATTTAACTTTAAAAGGAAAAATGAGAGGGCGATGCCTCACCCTTCCTTGAATGCGCACCAACGTGCTAGATAGCTGGCGCATGCTGAGGTGGAGCGATGTTCCTACATCACACTCCACTTCTATGAAAATTCATCAGCTCCTACTCATGAGCTTCCCAGCTTTGTTGAAATCCTCCCGGATCCCAAACTTTCTCTTGGAGCTTTCCTATTTCTCCTCAGCTTTGTTGCTTCCGCTGCTTCTTGTTCCCCTCTACTCATGCAGGTCTTCCTCGGCTTGGCTTCTCTCTACTGGAAGCTTCTTTCATTGACTTCACCATCAACCTCCTTATATCCTGTATGGCTCCTTCCAGCTTCTCTCCTGGCTGGTTTTTGTTATGCAGTCTACTCTACTACAACTCCTCATGCTTCTCTAACATCAGATCATCCTTATCTCCCATGTTACTTTCATATCCAATGATGCTAGCTATCCACTCTACTATAGACTCTGATTCTGTAGGCTCCTTACTGATTTGTTGCTCAACTATCTCCTTTGATAGATTATCTTCTGCCAATTCCTCTACTGGTACATCTCCAGTTTCCTCTAGTTGTTCCTTATGCTGACACTTTTCCTCTGGCATGGCTATTTCCTGGAAACCACCTTCTGGTTCCAGACTATCCAACCAATCCTCCAGCATCTTCAACTTCATCTCCCACTGAGTGAGCGAATCAAATGGGTGTTCCTCCTTTGTTGTTGAGGTAGACTTCAATATATACTCCTTCTCCTCCATGACAGTCTCACTTGGTTGTCCTTCTACTGCTATCTCAACAAAAAATATGCTAGCCTCTCCTTGCCTTCTTCGAAGGAATATATTTATTCCCCTAATGATCAAAACACTTCCCTGATATTTCGCCTCAGTGGTGGAAGTATTTAACTTCTCATCATCTTCATTCATTTGGCCTATAGTCCCACATGAATCTTCATATGGATGAGGCCTTTTTTCCACTTCCTTTCCATTTATCAACACCCTTTGTTGACATGAACTTTCAGTTGAGAAAATTTCTTCTCCCTTTCCCACCTGGAAATTTGGAATGTCTCCTCTGCCCTCCCGATAGTTTATGAGATCAATTGATCCCTTATCATTTCCCACCTCGCAATCCACGAGACCTCTACCAGATCTCTTTCACTCGTCACCGAGGTTCTCAACATGCCTCAGCCATGTTTTTAACATATGTTGTTGCATTCTATCCAACAACTTCTAAACAAGCCACTTGGCTTCCCTTTTCAAAGTCCACTTGTATATCCAACGTACCTTTGCCTCTTGTTGCATCTTCAATGCTATATTCTCCATTTCTTCTCAGATTTCAATGACCTCCTTGTCAAATTTCTCTTTTCTCTTCTACAGGAAGTCTCTTCCTTGACAGCGCTTATGGACTTCAACAACCATCTTCCTTCACTTCCAGCCCACCTGACTATCTACCATCTATTGCAAACCTTGCAACGGTCTCCATAGAGCATCACACTCTGTCTCCTTGCCTACATAAATCAATTATGTGGCTTTGTCTACTCTCCACTACCTGAAAACAAATTCAAGCTCTAATACCAATCTAGCGTAGACTCCCCCCTTCTCTCCTCAGGGTTGCGTGACCTCCCGGTCTAGGATCGTTCAGTTGCTTGAGTCAGATCAACTCTTCAGTTCCCTACTGGAACCCAATGCAAATTTCACAGGTCCTTCTTTCTCCAAAGTGTAGGTCCTATCAACCTCATGACCCTCTCCT
Organism: Picea abies; assembly: GCA_900067695.1. Taxonomy (NCBI): domain Eukaryota; kingdom Viridiplantae; phylum Streptophyta; class Pinopsida; order Pinales; family Pinaceae; genus Picea; species Picea abies. The sequence continues at coordinate 24,331 of CBVK0103234907.1, forward strand.
TGGCTTCTTTGAAGAAATTTGACGGTGACACTAGTTCTCCATGCTAGTCTCCTTTAATCATATGACCTAGGGCTATGTCCTGGGGCTAAACCCTAAAAGGATTTTCGTCTTCAGGATTTGGCCTTACAACAACCAACTCCTATTTCCATGAATTCTGAATCGATAAACGTAAATGATGTGAGGATCAATGGTCCCCATCACTCCCTTAGATATACGACTGTGATCTACTTCAAACTTCGACCTTCGGGAGTCTCTTCATTTTGTTCTTCTTTGATTTCTTCTAGAGAACCACTTCTCCGAAATGTGTGGATCTTTGCTACCTGTTCCTTCCAGATCCAACGCCCTGGGTTCACTCCACTCTTCATGACTTTGTGAAGTTTCCCTTTTATGTTCAAAAATATTCAGGAGTTCTATCTCCCAGACTCTTTGATCCTTCGCCACCTATCTTCTCTCGACGATGGATGACTATCACTTAACTTCGAGACTTCACACTTCACTGCCCCGCTCTCCTGGAAATTCCTGGACTCTGATATGACAGTCCAGATCTCTTCTCTTGCACTTGATCTATCAGTTGTTATTGCTCCTCCTCATGAGATTGAATTCTTTAAAACTCAAAGGGGCTCAACGCTTTGAACTTCTCTATTCATGTCCTAATGACTTGTCTTCTCCCGACATTGTTGAAAGCGTTATTTATCTTGAGCTTAGGGACTTGGAACAAGTTCTCTTCTGTGCACTCCTTGCACTCGATGAAGTCTTCAAATAGCTTCTTGCAACACCTACCCAAATTTTGGCCTCGTTCACTCCTTCCACAGGTCTTATTCCTCAACTCCTGAGATCCTTCAGGTTTACCAACATGACTCCTACATCTGCTCAATGCACACTTGCAAATATTCCTCCCCTGAGAGTGTTCAGTGACTCTAGGGATTTCCTCCAAGTCTCCAACACTCCAGAACATGTTGGTTTTGTGCACTTCTTGCACCTTCTCAATGCCCTCTTGAAAGAGTTCTACAGAGTGTTCAACAACTCTGTTCTACACTGAGTCCAGTGCAAACTTTCCTCCAAGGTATTCAACAAACTTGTCTCTTTTTGTCTCCTCTGCACAATCTCTCCTCTAAGGTATTCAGTAACCTTGAGGCTCCCTCCTGAGTATGTGAATTATTTTTGTGTTCCCTCTTGGTACATTCCTCTCTGACTCGAAAGAGTTCAGACACACACTCCTTGTGTTTGGCTCACAGAGTTTCAACGCTTTGTCATGCACTCCTTGCGTTTAGCTTAAAGAACACATAACTAATCTAACAACCTCACAGATAGAGGATTCTATCTCTATCCCTACAAATGAACTCTAACATATACATCTACAACACAAACATCCATAAATGCACATATGACATTCATAAACACATAAAAACACATAGAAAGCATCTCATGCAAGAAAAGATGCTCTTTCTATTAACCTAAATGTTATATACAATGTATGAGTCCATATTGTAAGTGAGTCTCTACTCTCAACTCTCCTCTCTATCAACACAATCAGCCGATTGTCAACAACTATCAAAATCTCTACTTGGGCATACAATACAAATATTTATACAAGAGGAGCTCGGCGAGATTCCCTCCAAACTACACAAGTGGTGTCTAATCACCATTTAAAATGCCTGACTAATGATGCATATTACAATGAGTGGAAATACTATCTGAAATAGATACAGAGCCCTCCTACCGTTAGCCACTTAAGGATACCTCATCTAAAACTTGTGCGAAAGAACAACTTGGCTCTTCCAGCCTGATAACATTAATTGTCTTAATTACATTTAACTTTCGAAGGAAAAATGAGAGGGTGACACCTCTCCCTTCCTTGAATGCACACCAATGTGCTAGACAACTGGTGTGTGCTGAGGTGGAGTGATGTTCCTTCATCAGCTTTAATCACAATTTGTTTTATTTATCTAAAATGGTATGTGTACATTTTATTTTAAATTTGTAGATATGTTTTATTTCAAATTTTAAATTCGAGAAATGTTTTCTTTTGCAGGTATGAAGAGATCTATCTTAGTGATAGCTTAGAGTCAATAATTTTGGAGTTAAATGTTAATTGTCTCTTAGTTTTTTTTATTAGCCTAAAGTGCCTATGGAACCTATGTATTTGGCGGTGTAACTATGTGAAATTTCATCACACAAACACACACACACACACACACACACACACACACACACACACACACACACACACATACTGGGGAAAATTATTAAATATATTCAATTTGATATTTAATATTACAAACTTAGTCTTTTATCAATTATATTATAATATAATTAAACATAGAAAAGGAGCACTTAGGATTATTAATATCTATTAATACCCAAGCCTCCATACTTTGAATAAATTCCTCATCGTGCTTTTATGAACCCAAATCTTCTGATTTTTAGAGTTTCTAAGAGGGTCCCACTCATATTGTAAAGTGTTGAAAATACAATTATCTATATTAATTTATAATGTAATTAATCACTTTAAATTTTTATATCGATATTTGTGCAACCATTGGAGCGGGAAAGGGTAGGTTCATCTCTTCGACAGTTCATTGCTTTTTCATTCTATACCCCAAACATCTCAAAGTCCCGGAGTCCCGAATTCTCAGAGCTCCACAGTCTTGAAATCCTGAAGTGTCCACACTTCACGTGATTTCACATTAAATATAAAATTAAAAAGGAAAATAGGTTTTGTACTTTATAGTAACTCATTTAAAATATATGTATTATATTACACTTTTTTGGAAACTACGCCTAGGTTTATAAGGTCTCCAATATTATATTTAATATTTAAATTGAGAGAGAGAGAGAGAGAGAGAGAGAGAGAGAGAGAGAGAGAGAGAGAGAGACATTTTCATATTGTCTGGCCCACAACTTTCAATGTCCTCATTCAACAACTGACATGGTGGAAATATTTGGAAACCGAGAGCATCTCGGAACTTTAACACTCATACATGCACCCCTTCCAACCATATTCTACAACTGCATAATTAAATTGCATATTAAATTCCCGCCTCCAACTTGGAAATAAGATCTTGTTTTGAAGGACCGATCAAAAGACAAGAAATAAATTTGAGTTGCTCAAAACAAAGTTAAACTATGGAAAAAAAATAAAGAAAATTTTGGTCAACACAAAAACGATTGCTATAGTACTATGCCTTTGACAAGGACTAATAAACATATGTTAGTCATGTATATAATCTCCATTATTGTTATCAAATTCTAATAAAAGCTCAAAATTTGAGTAAGGCTATCCTAAAACACCTATGGCCTACAATTAGAGAATAAAGTAGCATAAACACAAGTGTAAAGAAACATAAAGCAATATCCTTAGAAAAACATAACATTAAATAGAATATGACACCATTCCAGCATTGAGTGGGGGATCATCGTGATCATTTGGGGTTGGACCAAATAAATAATAGGTGGATCATCCTTACCAATTCAACCCCATACATCATTGGTTATTTAGGAGGCTTGGTTACTATGGGAATGACAAAAGCTAATGTTGAAAACATATCATGTACCTTTCATAAACTTGTCAATCGGTCTTATGAAAATGTTGTCATTGACACATTACAATCACGTTGATCGGTAGGAAAAGCACAATGTCACTCCCTACTCATGTTGAGGGGGGGCACCCTAGAACTCTAATATGAAATATCTGCATATGAGTTTTCTATACTCGAACTAAAATATTCAAGGATAGGCTCACATGTCTTGAAGCATTGTCATACTGTGTGAAATATTGAGAAGGTTCTCCTTTATTGAAGATAATTTCATTATTTTTCTTCTACAAAGAAATAAAATATTTCAACATGAACAAGCATCTAAGCAAATTGAAAATCTATGTTTCATGGAACATGGTTTCCTAACATGGATTCCTTCCAAGACATGGACATTGAAATGTATTGGCCACACAATGGCTCTATCTAGATCCCTACATACTTGAATAAGGGGAAAAACTAGAAAAGTTGTCTCATGGTTTTAGCTCACCCTCTATGTGGAAAACAAGGGTTCTAAACTCCTAGTTAAATGAATATTTTATCTACAAGAATGTAACCAATGATTGATGACCAAGTAAAAGACACATATAATAAGTAATATAATAAAAAATTATGAGTTAGTCGTTTTGTAGGGAATATATACTTACAACTTATCTCATCTCTTGCACTACTATCTATGTAACTATGGTTAAGTTAAATTGAAAATATGTCTAAAAATAAAAAAAATAAAAAAAAAATCTATTGATGTGACTAGAAATAAAAGTATTTTTGAAATTTTGAATTGTTTTTAATAAAAAACTAGTACTCGTAAAGTAATAATGATATAATAAACAATAATGTACTACTTTTTGAATATAAGACATGTGATGAATGTAGGGTAACTGAGCATAGAGAATGCAAGTTACAACAAGCAATAAATGAATAGAAAACAAGATGCATAAATGCAATCACATAAGACACAATGTTTTACGTGGTAAAACCCTAACAAAAGGTCAAGGAAATATCCACGAGATAATGAAAATCAATAATTTTATTGCTCAAATAGGGAGATTATAGATGACAGGAGTGGGCTTACAATATATTGCACTAATATGACTCTATGGGCTGCAAATTTATCATCATAGACTTCACAGTTACAAGAAACTGTTGTAGTAATTGTTTTTTTCTAATTTAATCCATTTTGTTTCAACAAATTGAACAACCAAGTATTAATTTCCAAAATTTCCATAGCGATCTATCGAAGAGAATATTGGAAACCATCTTATCCTCAAGCATGGGATAATTTGTTGTCACATTCAACAATCTCCACCTTGAAAACAATTTACTTGATCCCTTGCCCTAGTTTATTCATCACCTTTTATGAAAGCCAAGAGAATCCAAACACCACCGCATCTTCTCTAACGATATTGGTTTCATGAACATGTATGCACAATTTTCTGATGTATGGAAATCTTCCAGGGTCACTCCACCTTCATCAATAAACTGTCTTACAAAATGGTATTTAATAGAAATATGCTTTGTATTACTGTGATAAGATGGATTTCTAGTCAAATGAATAAGACTTTGACTATTACAGAATACTTTCACCTTGTCCTGCATCCTTCCAAACTCACCCAAGAAACCCTTTAATCAGATTTCCTCCTTGCAAGCATGTGAGGAAGATATATATTTTTCCTCTGTAGTGGATAAAGCAACTATATTTTGAAGCTTTGACATCCAACTAATAGGTCCTCCTACAAGAGTAAAGACACAACTTGAAGTAGATCTCCTGTTGTTCAAAACACCTACAAAATCTGAATCAACATAACCAGAGACTAAATCACTGCAACCATTATAGGTGATACAATAATCACTTGTGCCTCTTAGATACCAAAGCACCTATTTCACTATTTCCCAATGCTCTTGACCTAGATTTTCCTTATATCTACTGACAACATCAACTGCATGTAAAATATATGGTCTTGTACTTACCATCACATACATCAAACTTCCTACTACACTTGCAAAAGGTACACGAGACATATAATCATTTTTTTCCTTATTACTTGGAAATAAACCCGAATAAAGCTTAAAATGGGAATCCAAAGGGATGTTTATAGGTTTCACATGATTCATACCAAATATTACAAGTATATTCTCCACATACCTCTACTGTGATAAACATAGCTTACCATTTTTCATGTCTCTGTGTATTTATATGCCCAATATTTGTTTTTCTATTTCTAGATCCTTCATATCAAACGTCCTAGCTAACTGAGCCTTCAACCTATTGATTGCAACCATGATTTTGCTTGCTACAAGTATATCGTCAACATATAACACCAAGATAATGAATATGGCATTTAAAATTTTGGATTAAACACAATGGTCATACTCACCTCTTGTGAAATTTTGGCTCACCATGAAGGAATCAAACTTCGTGTACCACTTCCTGGGAGATTGCTTCAAGCCATATAATGATTTCTTGAGCTTGCAAATAAATATCTTGTTGTGATATTGAACAAAACCTTCTGGTTGTTCCAGATATATCTCCTCATTCAAATCTCCATGTAAAAATATTGTTTTATCATCTAGCTTCTATAATTCAAGATCAAGTGAAGCAACTAGTGCTAATACTATAGGAATAGAAACAAGCTTAACAACTGGTAAAAAAATCTCATGGAAATCAATACCTTCCTTTTGAGAAAACCCTTTCACTACCAACCTTGATTTAAACCTTTCAACTTTATCATCAACAACCTTCTTCAATTTGTATACCCATTTGCAACCAACAAATTTTCTACCCTCTAGGAGTATACGAGGTCCCATGTTTTATTCCTCTCTAAGGCATCCATTTCTTCTTTCATGGATATTTTCAATTTGGCACTTTTAGTACCATCCATCACTTACTGATGACAACTAGGTTCCCCGTCATTAGAAATCAAAGCCATAGATGAAACATAATCGTCATTCATTTTAGGAGGATTCCTAACCCATGTACTTATCCTTAGAGTTGGTTGTGGCATTTCCACATTTTCTTGGAATTTTTTTGCATCCTCATCTTCTTCCTTGGGAACTTCTTCATACTCCTCTTTTTCTGAGGATGGATGAGTCTCCAACTGCATTTGTTGAATTTGTGGTACTTATTCCTATTTCATTTCAACTTCTACCACATCTGATTTTATGAGAGGAGATTCATCAAATACTACATCTTTGTTAATAATGATTTTCTGGGTAGTAGGATCCCACAATCTACATCCCTTAACTCCACCACCATAACCAACAAAAGGCGTACCTTTTTTATCTAGGGTCTAACTTAGAATGTTGATTCTTTGGAATAAGAGCATAAGCCTCAACCAAAAATTTCAAGTTTTGAATAATCACGGGAATGATATGTCCATACCTCTTCCAGAATATTACAATCTATTGCAACTGGCGATGACAAGTTTACCAGATAGTAGGTTGTATTCACTACTTCTGCCCAAATCTCTAGTTGCAAATTTGGGGTTACTGGGCATGCTCCTTTCTCTCTCTAGAAGATTCATATTCATGAATTCGACGATGCCATTTTGTTGAGGAGTATAAACAGTGGTTTTATGCCTCTTGATCCCAACTTCCTTGTAATAATATTCAAATTCCTTTGACATGAAATCACTTCCATTGTGGGTTCTCAAGGACTTGATTGACCTGCCATTGCTCTTTTCAACCAAAACTCTGAATTGTTTAAATACATTAACACATCATCTTTTCTTCTAAGAAAATATAACCAAAGCTTTTGAGAGTAATCATATATAAATGTTACAAAATATGATGATCCACCAAAATAAATTGTAAAGGATGGACCCCACAAATATGAATGGATATAATCAAGGATACCTTTTTTTATATGACTGCACCTATTTTAAAATTCTATCTACATTGCTTCCCATAAGAACAATGTTTGCAAAACTTCAAATTAAAAGATTTTAAGCTTGGAAGTAACTTACGTTTACCAGTTTCTTGAGCCCTTTCTCTCTCATATGGCCAAGTCTTTCATGCCATAAATGATTATATTCACTTGCTTCCTTAGATACCACCGTTGCTTCAGTTGTTTCAGTACTCCATTCAAGCCTGCAAAGGTTCTTAAACTTCATAGCTCACATTTCCACCAGAATTCCCTTGGACACATTTAGTGTTCCACCTTGACTGGTATATTTATACCTTGCAGAATCCAAAAATCCCAAGGAAATCAAATTCTTCTTGAGTTCAGGCACATGTCTTACCTCTGTCAACATCCTTACAACACCATCGAATATATTTATCTTAATGATCTCAATCCCATTAGTCTTACAGGAAATATTGTTTCCCATAAACATAATACCACCATCAATAGCTTGGTATTTAGAGAACCAACTTCTATGTCGACACATGTGGTGAGAAGCACCAAATTCTAACAACCATTCTTCTTGATATTGAGAGGTACTACAAACTGGTAAAACTTCATCATTCATACCTGAACAAGACTTGGTAAAAAACAAAATCCTTTGTAGTGACATTCTCGGATCCATGCCTCTTCCGACAATGTTCCTTGGGATGACATGTAATATCCACCTCGAACTCTGTACTTGATTCCTTGTCCATTTTATGTGTGATTTGAATAGAACCCTAGTGATTCCAGCTTATGCATGCTACTCATTCTTTATTTCATGGATTTTGGAGCCAACTCCATTTGCGGCCTCCACCCCCAAAAAAAATACCTCAAAATCTGCAGCCTCACACCTTGCTACAACCATGATTTAGATTTCTAGCAGCCATACATTGCTACAAGCATGATTCAAATTGCCTTGTAGCCTCATGCATTTCTATAGTTGAATCTTACTCCATCTATAACACAATTATCTCCTCTATGTGGCCTTCTTGATGCTTTGATACCAGTTGTAGGGGAACCATGCATAGAGAGTATGTTACAAAAAGAAATAATTGAATAGAAAACAAGATAGATAAATGCAATCACATAAGCCATAGTGCTTTACATGGTAAAACCCTAACAAAAATTCAAGGAAACATCCACGAGACAATGACAATCGGTAATTTTATGCTCAAATAGGGAGATTATAGATGCTTAGGAGTGGGATTACAATCCATTGTACTAATATGCCTCTATGGGAAATAGATTTATAATCACATCCTTCACAGTTACAAGAAACTCTTTTAGTAATTGTTGTTTATAATTTAAGCCAATTTGTCTCAACAAATTGAACAACCTTACTAATTTTTAGAACTACCATAGCGATCTACTCGAGAGAATATTGGAAACTGTCTTATCCTCAAATTCAGGATAATTGGTTATCACGTTCAACTATATATATATATATATATATATATATATATATATATATATATATATNNNNTATATATATATATATATATATATATATATATATATATATATATATAACTCAAACTAATTATGAATACTTGCCTATGTTATAAACTACGTATTTGTATATTAATTTAATTAATATATCAATATGTGAGAATTATGAATACATGGTTTCACATATCCATATATTACTTTTAACTAATATAAGAATGTAGCTCCTATGTAACTAATATATATGGATATTTATATATTAGTTAAACTAATATATAGATACTCATATATTAATTTAACTAATATATAGTATGTAATTGAAATAACCATGTACTTCATATATTAGTTTAACTAATATATAGAGTATGTGGTATACCACGCATTACATGTATTATTTAATCTAATATAATATATGGACCCAACCCACGTACCCCATGTACTATGAAAATTCTCATATATTAGTTAAAGTAATATAATATATGGGATAGTTTTTAAATTATATATATATATATATATATATATAGCACTAGTCTAAACTTTCTACCTTTTGGTTGTTTTTTGGTAACTTTTTCCGTTTGATTTTGTCCAAAATCCGATGATGAATGGTTGGATATGCAGATTTGAGTGGCTAAGTTTATATAATTCGAGTGCCCTGGGGTTTTTTCAACATGTTGAATCCATTTATGCATTCATAAATGCAATTTAAACACCAAAAAATAAAGATTTTTCCAAATTTACATCGTTGGATTCCGGCCAAAAAACCCAAAAGGTAGAACATTTAGCCAACGCCTATATATATAATAATAATAATAATCTATTTTTAAGATCACGGCCAAGCCAACACACCAAATTGGTGTATGAGAACCCATTGTTTGTGGGACAAGGGACCCCCCTCCACCCAGCGATTTGACTGGTAAAGTCTACGAAGGTATACATACCCTACTCCCCTCTGGATTTGAACCTGTGACCTCTTAAGAGGAATATATATATATATAT
>CBVK0103234909.1:0-10803 GCA_900067695.1 Picea abies
AAAACAGATTAAACGTATAGTAATGAGAAGGGACATTGTATACCTTTGGAATGATCAGATAGAGTGATAGTATGAGTTTAAATATGCGCAATCAAGAGTATAATAGTGGCAAAAATTATAGGCAAAAAGGTACATTGTGTGGTCCTAACAATTATGTAATTTATTGGAATGTAATTCAGGTGGAGCAAGAAGGAGACTTTCGAGTTCAGCTGGTGTGCATATTGGATTGAAATTCAAGATATTATAGAATTAAGAAAGAAAACAAGTAAAGGACCAGTGGACCTGTTATGGTCCTGAAGATGCAACTTGTGAGCATGTGAATTCCATGCAAGAAGAGTACCCACATATTTTTGAATATTTTTGAAGCATTTTTCTTGTACATGTGTATATAATGCATTGAGGAAAATGAATAAATAAGAGGGAGGGGAATGTAATACCCCTAGGATGAACTCCAATTGTAATGTACATATAAGATGCTGATCCATGATGCTTGGGACAAAGTTCCTTTGTATATATGTTTTGAGGCCAGAGTGCTTGTGTGATTATTAGTTTGGAGAGCCTAGATGCTAAAAGGCCAACGTTCCTAACATTCTAATATGTAATTATACTTGTATTATTAATAAAAATAATTTTTTCTTGCAGACCAAATCAAATGAAAGAGTAAGGGGAGATAGAACTCCACACTAAAAGGTAAAGGGGTCTAAGATTCTAGGAAGAGGGGCTAAGCCAAGGGGGCTTAAGCCAAGAAAATATTATGATGATATTTCCTAAAGTCTAATTTATGGGATATATATTTATCCTAAGTTCCTAAAGGATGGGAATGAGTCACCAAGTGGATTCAAGTTAGTTCATAAGATGACAAGTGTCAAGTTATTATCATGAAAATATATTGTTGGGACTTAGTGTATTTTCATCATTCACAAATTATTCCATCTCCTACTCTTTCAATCCATACCTTCCTACAACCATCAGCCATAAATGCACTTGGGAATATTTCAAGAGATGTTGTAACCAGTAAACGTGGGGAAATTAAGCTAAAGATATGAGTTTTTAGGCCCATGTGCTATTGAAGAAGTGTTTTTTCAGGCCCATGCGCATTCTCTCTAGGTGAGAGGGCCGGTGTTAATTATTTTACCAAGGTGTCAGGTTGTAGCTACAAGGCTTTGAGACTTCCTATTCAACCTATTGTTGAAACCCCATAAGGGAAGTGGGGAAACTGAATGATTGTGGAGAAGAGAGGGGAATACTTTGTGGGGTGGGACATGCATGTTTGGAATCATAGGATATATGATGTCTACTAGTGTTGGCACTATAGTCTGAGATATACAACTATTAATGGACCTTAGCCTGGCTTAGGATTCCTTTTCCCTGGTGGAGTTTTATCCCCATCTTGAGGGTGACATACTTCTGAGAGTTTATGAGAAACATATTCTATGGATATGAGGAAAGTCCGAGGTAATCAATAAGTTTGTGACCTTTAAAAAAAATAAGTCTCTTCTATGCATTTTATTTAATTACTGTGTGTAAATTTGAGTGTTTATGTTATGGGTTTTTCTTGTACTATTATGCATGCATATATTTTTTGTAGTCTGTATAATTTTGTGCATATTCATAACAATTTTATTTAAATTTATGGTATCAGAGTTCAAAAATTTTGTGTGGAATTTCCCAACTTGGGGATGAGGATGCTACAATTGAATTAGGGTGTTTGATAGTTTTTGGTAAGCTTTACTCCAGACTGAAAATGAGTAGCACAAGGATTGCAGTCAACCATATTAAAACATGTCAATGGATCCATCACATATTTATATTGAGAAATGAAAAATCCATCACATAGTGGTAATACTTGAAGAGCCAAAACATAATGTAGAGTACCAAGATCTATCATATCAAAGGAGTTAACAATCTATAATGAGACAGTTGTATACATATACAAAAACAAGCAAGGTGTATCCATTGGTATGGAGTACATACAATCTGTCATAAAATTCACATTGTTTGAAAATAATTCAAAGAAATAAAATATCGATCTTAGCATACAAAGATTGGGGAGCCTGCTTCAAACCGCAAAGAGACCTCTTGAGTCGACAAACAAAATTTGAATCTATCACAAAACAAAGTGGTTGTTCCATGACAATTTATTCAGATAGGTATCCACAAATAAAATCAATCTTCACATCCATATGATGGATTTTCCATCCAAAATGATAAGCAAGGGAAAGAATTATTCAAACATAGTTCATCTTTGTGACAGTGAAAAAGGTTTCATTGTAGTTGATTTATTCTTGTTGAGAAAATCCATTTGCAAATAGGCATGATTTATGTCACTCAACAAAACCTTCGAAGGTAAATTTGGTCTTGTAGTCCCATCAACACCTCACAATGTTCCTTCCTTATGATTAGGGAACTAAGTCCCAAGTATGATTCTTCGACAAAGAATCGATTTCTTTCTACATATAATACTCTCATTTAGGTTGTCCTTCAACATTTAAGTAGGAAATAGATCAGAAGTTTCAAGTACACAAGTCATCAAAGAAACACTGGCATGTTTCTATTGAATTCAAGTTTATAGTCCAGAGAAGAAATCTCCAGCATCAACTCTAACAACTTCTATTTCATGTCCCCATTTTTGGGTTCCCCTTTTATGCATTTGGAGATGACTTATGAAGCTTGTTAGTGAAGAAAAAATGGAGTCAAGAGGTTTATTTTATGTCACCTAGCTAAGTGATGTTATTTTTCTAAAGTGACATTTAATTAAAAGATAATAAACTATAACGTCCCCAAACACCCAATAGGTCAGGCTACGCAATAGAGTAAACATCTTTATGCTCTGATGTCAATCTATAACATCCCCGACCACCTAGGCCGGGCCATGCTACTCTAGATAAATATCATGCTCAAACATACATAAATACATATCTAATGCAATTTTAACCAGACATAAACATTTTGTTCATACATATATTAATGTGGAAGTGGCAATAACACATACAAATTTACAAATGATTTACATTCTTCTATCACAAAGCACAATGCATAAATAATAGTAAAAACATACATACAGTATTTGTAGGAAAACCCATAAATATAACAACATATACAGGCAATACTCATCATTATAGCATGTACATGTAAATGATCAGAGGTTTGGTACTTATATTTTAATTAAAGTAAACCAACTACGTGCAGACATTCCAAAAACCTCCCAGCCTTAGACCACGTTTCTCATCACTCTTAGTAGTGGTTCATCCCTGAGCTGGGACTAAGCTCCATCCGGCAAGGGATTCCTAGCCTAGGCAGGGACAACAAGAAGTTGCATGGTACAACAGGAAGGATTTCCTCCAAGGAGCCATTTATGCCCACAACTCACAGAATCTCATTCTCCACATGCCTATCCCACCCCAAGAGTGTACACCTTCCCTGTCACACAGTCCATCGACTACTACACCTCCCTTTATGGGGCTTCAACAAAAATTCAGATCAAGAATTCTCATATCTCTTTAGCTACTACTAGACTCCCTCGAAGAGAAATCACTTCCTCAACACACTCTCTCACCTAGAGAGAGTTGCTCACAAGACTAACATCCTGCTTCTTCTATCAACAGGACTGACAACCCGCTTCTTCACTCCCTCTCCTCAGCACATGGGCATGGTGGTGGAAACAAAAAAAACTGGGCATGGGGAATGGTACTGAAAGGAAAAATGAAGGAAACCGCTAGGCTACAGGTGCAACGAGGTTAACAATTTGGCTTGTTATAGAGGTTCATGGTGTTTCATGAATTCCACAATGTCGTTCTAGGGTTAATGTATGCTTGCTAGGTGCACTACTCAATCAAGATAACAAATGGCCAGCTTGGTTCAAATGGTGAGGTCCTGAGAGAATGTTGAGAATCATGAGAATGGTTTGCCTAGTGAGAACGTCCCAACTGTGAGAATAGTTATCTTGGTGATAAATTTTGGTGTGAGTTTGATAAGACCAGGGTCCTTCTCAGGTTACCAACAAAAGGTACCATGTAGTATAGAGCATTGGAATTTTCATCTCCTCCGAAGAGAAGAAGTTTTACTCGAAGAGCTGCTAAGACAGATAGATAGGGAAGGGTAGGGAAAAGACTTGAGAGGATCCATAGAGCCTTTAGGACTCATTCCTAATATTGCGTAAGAGCCATGAATAGATCTGTAACATACATGTGCAAGAATTGAACCTACTTATGTCATTATCAAGCATTTAAATGTAGAACCATCAACTAGAACTCATAAGCCATAAGGAGATATTGTAATGCATGAGTAAACACACAGAGACACATCATATTTGAATATTTAGGTCCTTCTTCATATTATCTTTGGAATCTTTCTCTGATTACAGACTCATAATTACACAATAGTGCATTGTATAGACTCTTGGCTCTTGACTCAAGTCATAGAGCTCCAATTCTCAAACTGATAAATCCAATTCATTAAAGACTCAAGACTTGAATTCACTCGAATTACAATGATCATCAACAACTAATCTGACTGGTTAAAAACAACAAGAATGACTAAATCAATCGACTCAATCACAACCTGACCAACCCTTTTCCAATTATCTTGGCCAACCCTTTTACAATTATGTTTATCCCTATATATAAGTTAGGTTGTGTCTTCCTTCTCGGCTTGCACGCTTTCTTGTTTTGTTTCAACTGTTTGTTGTTTAGTTGGCGTTGTGTTGAATTTCACAACTAATTTATGTTTCTGTTTCTCCAGGCCTTTGATGAAGCTTGTACAACTCATGCTCAGTCAAAACTTGTGCAATTCCTTATCAAAAAATGAAGGGCCCAACAGGCTCCAACCATAATCCTTGACTCACCCTCGAGTTAAGTGTTTAGTTCTTTCACATCCTCTAGGAACATCTTCTATTTTCCCTCGTCCATATTTTATTATTCCTTGGGATCTTCTGTCAGTGATTTATCTTCTTTTACCTCTTCAAATGAAGGGACCAACTCTAGTACTAACTCTAAGGCTCGTTGTTTCACTCCTTGAAATCTTCCAACTTTGTCCTGCCATTTCCAGGCAAGGAGTGATGCCTCTGCAAGAAACTGTTGGGTCGTCTCTTTGCTATATTTCTTTGTCTTGGGCTCGACCAACAAGTTCCACTAGGAATATGCTATTGCATCAACTTGATGCATTTGCATGTAGGTTGTTTGAATTATAGGTCGAAATTCATGCATCTCCTTCTTAACTACGGATTGTGCCTCAAAGAGTGTATTCAGTTCATTGTTGGTCTGTTGGATTTGGTCGAACTTCGGTTTTTGCTCTATGGGGTCCATTATGGCTGTAACTTCTTTGTTTAACACCTGGATATTTGTGCGCACCTCCTCAAAGACTTGGTTTCATAGAGCGTTGATGCCCATCCAGTCGCTGACTTCCCTAAATATTTTGGTGCATTCCATTGGGTGCTTGTGTAGTACTGCTCGGACATTGTTACCTTGCAATATTATCTTCTACATCTTCTCCTACAGCTTCTGAGGATGTTTCTCTGCATCTTCTTGGGTTTGTTGTAACCTTGCTTCCAGCTGCCTAGCACGAGTAGTGAGTTGTGTCCATGCTTCTTGTAGCAACTCGATCTGTTGTTCTGGCTCGCCTACATCACCGACCTCAAGTAATTCAGGCACAAACTTCTGAATATCTATCCAGGCTTCGGTAAGTCGTTCCTGCACTTTTTCCAGTTTGCACTGAACTTGGATTTTTTCATTCTCTTGTTGTATCCTGCATGTTTACGCGATGAAATCTTCCTTCCTTGCAACCTCACCAGATCTCTCGGCCTCCTAGACCCTTTTCTCTAACTAGTCCATTGATGCTTGGATTAGTCCAAATAATTGTGTCGCTAGCCACTGTACCAGGTTGATGCTTGGATTAGTCCAAATAATTGTGTCGCTAGCCACTGTACCAGGTCGACAGATGAAGGAGCTACGTCGCTAGGTGCTCATGCCTATAGTGGGAGTCCACTGACTATGGAATGGTCCGAGTGCGTTTCTACCTCTTCCCCCATTGGTGGCACTAGTGTTATCCTCAACCTTAGCATTGAGGGCAAAAGAGTCAAAACCTTTGTTCTGGCTATGCAAAGTTGCATCAATTCGACACATTGCTAAGGGTTCTAGTTGTTGATTCTGGTTCATTTTGAGCATCTAGTATCTTCGTCTCTTCCAGTGCTTCTGCTTCACCTGCCTTGATTTCTTGGGCACCCTCACCCTTGGCTGGTGAGTTGATTTGTTGGTTTCTTTCAACTTTTGGCTCCTCTCTATTTAGGGCATCTTTTTCTTAGGCTAAACGCTCAGTCTGTTGTTCCTAGGTGTCTGGATTTGGATAATTTAGCATCATGCTCAACTATGATTCTTTAGGGTTTGGACCAAAAAATTTTGATGTTGGTTTGGGTGACTCTTGGGTTATTTTTGGGAGTCTTCACTCCATTATTTATGGTTGATCAAGCTACATCATTTCTAGGGTTGTGGTCTGGGGTGGAATGGTGGTGGCAGGGTTTGGTGATTGGGGTTGTTGAGGTGATGGGGGTTGCTTAGTGAAAAATGTGGATCAAAGTGTTTCAGGCTTCGGTTCATCCTGAATATCAATGGTAGTGGTGGATTTGATGGGTGCAGGGGGCGACTGATGCAAGGGGTTGGGAGTTCAAAGGTTTGTTCATTGAGACCCCGGTTCTGGGCCTCTTCACCAATGGTTCGGTACCAAACACAACAACCAAGATATGGTTAAAATCCACACCTGAAAACACGACATTATCAGGAAGTTGACAGAGGGTCGATATTTTCCTCCGCTCTAACTATTGTATCTCCTCTTCCTCCTCAGAGTCTGAGTGTATTGGAGCATTTGACTTCTTTGGCTCTGGGCCTAAGCTCAGTCCTTCTCCTGCTTCCTTGTATTTTTTCTTCAGTAGCTTTGCAGAAAAAGTGTAATGCATCCCCGACTCACGTGGATTGTGTTTGACTCCTGGCCATGACATGACTTCGCTGTCAAAAGCCTCCTCATCTAGATAGAATGATAGTGTTCTTGCATGGAAATGTTCCCTGTTGACATGTCTCGTCCAGAAAAATATATGGTGTTGGTTCATGCTGAAGGAAATATTTCTCATATTGCAGTTGAGAAGCTCATGTGGGATGTGAAACTTTTGTGTTGTATCTATAAAGTTGTTGTACCACTTACCAAATGTTGTGGCATTGAAGGTTGTATTCTCCGACTCTGGTTTGGATTGCCATGGCTAGAACATCTTCGCCATGCAGCCCTTATCTGGTATTACCAACTGTCTTCCCATAGGTGGCTTCCATTTGAACATTGCGAATGCCACAAGTAGGTATCCATAGGTGAAGGTCCCTCTCTTCTCCTGTGCCTCCTCACATGCCACTAGTAGTTCCTCTAGTAGGTAACTACACCAATTGAACACTGCTCCATTGGTGCAAAAGTTGACAACTAATAATGCATCTAGAGTGCATTCTCCCTTGTAGTATGATCTCATAACCTTGCTAAATTTCTCATACAGGTTGATCTCGCCTTTCTTTTTCCTGTGCTTACTAGGACCCTTGAATCCTTTCGACACATCCTCTCCTTGGGATGATAGTCCAGTAAGCTATTGGATGTCTTCTGCATGGATTGGATACCACTTGTTCAATCGTAGACTTATGTCATGCACCCTTCTTATCAAAAATTTTGTGCACTGTGCAATCTCACCCGTTGTACCAAAGACTGGTAGGTCTCTTAGGTTCATGATGGTCGAATTGAATAAGTTGATGAAGTCTTATTTTGGCACAAATTGCATACCTCTGATTCCATCTGAGGCCATCTCCCAAAAGACATCTGTGTGCATCTGTGGGAACAAGACTGAATCCATGAGGTTAAGTTCGAGGATCTTAACATGCTCCACTTTCCCCTTTAGATCACCCATGACCTCGACCTGGGGGTCATAGGGTTTTTATGGTACCACTTCTTTTGCCATGGCACTTCAGCTAGTTGTAGCTCTCAGCATTCAGGCTTCTGCAGCTAGCTAAGGATGACAGATTTCACAATGGTACTGACTGGTTCGCTTTACTGAATTCGAAATGACTATGCTTCTTTTGGAAATGATGCATTTTTGGGTGAGTTCTCAAGGCCTTATACTTGGATTGATGGGTAAGTTTAGAAATAACTATTGTTCATCATGACTGTATGGAGGCAACAGGATCTGATTTGTCCGAAGGGATAGTTTAATAAGTTAAATCCTATTGGGCAATTCTAGCATTTAATTATTTCTGTGAGTGTAATAGGGACGTGGCTGATTTCAAACCTTTCCATTTCGTGGTTGGGTATCCAAGAATGAACTTCGATGGAATATTTTCATAACACAACTTTATGGCTTAACGAACTTCAGACGTGGTACTACAATGTATATAAAGGCTCTAACTAGACTAGGTTCCTATGGCATATGGATTTAGATCATATTCAGATTCATCCTTTCTCTGACCACATACATTTTCCATGTCATCTTAATGACTGTCATTAATGGATTCTCTTAATCTTTGGATCCTGAACTGCCGAGTCATTATTTTTGTATCAAACAACACTTAATCAGAAAATGAACTATGTGTAATGGCGCAACACTGCGCATATTGACTTTATTACTAAACTTACAAAAGTTTTAGAAAACTAAAATCTAACTATTGTACAAGATCTTTTGGACTAGAGAGATAGTCCTTCATTCTTAGTATTGAGATAGGTAGGGCTTCAGGAGAGTACCATTCACCCATCTTGGTCACAATAGACCATCCAGTTGCATGAATCAAACTACTCCTAATGGTTAGATCTCTGCATTCATGAATGGTCTCAACCAATGCATACGCAAATTTCCAGGATGATTTTGGTACCGTCTATCGTAGAGTAGCACCTTGTCTCCTTGCGTGAATACCTTGTTCTTAATGTGCCTGTCATGGAAATCTTTTTGTCTTACTTTTTCAACTGACTGATGATATCCTACTAGAAATCTAGTCTCCTTGAGTTCTTGTAGTTTTGTAAGTCTCTGCACAATGGATTCCTCTTTTGTCATGTGTGTGACTTGTGAAATATAGAAACTTGGAGTGATGAACTCTGTAGGCATCACTGCCTCTCTCCCATAAACCAACTAGAACGGTGTGTGCCTATGGAGTTTCTTTGTGGTTGTCCTGTAATCCCATAGTACAGCTGGAACTCAGTCATCCTAGTCCTCTTAGTTTCCACAACAGAACTTTGTTAGTCCCCTTTCCAAGATCTTGTTGAAGGCTTCGACTATTCTATTGTCCTATGGGTGGTATGGACTGCTCTTGTGATGATGAATCATAAATTCTGTTGTAAATGTTGCTATAGTACTGCTAATAAAATGAGCTCCCTAATCACTGGTTAGGCTCCTAGGACATCTAAATCGAGTAATGATATTCTTGAAAATGAACTTGGAAGCGGTATCTATCAAACAATCCTGCACAGCTACTGCTTCTGCCCAATGGGTAAGGTAGTCAGTTGCGGTAATGATGTAACTCGCCTTTGAATGTTTGGTTGTGGGGTTAATTGGTCCAATGAAGTCAACTACCCATTTCTCAAATGTGTGTAGAGTTCTAACTGGTTGTAGTGGTAGTTTGTCTCAGTGTGACAGCTTGCCCATGTGTTGACAAACATGACATGATCTAGAATATAGTTTTTCATCCTTGAAGAGTGTTTCCCATCAAATTCCTACCTGTAGAACTTTCTATGCAGTGGGATTTCCTCCTACGTGGCCTCTTGCAACTCCACTATGGCATTCCCAGAGTATATCCTGCCTTTCATGATCCAGGACACACCATTTGAGAATGTTGTCTAGTCCTAGTTTATACAACTATCCGACAATCAACTGGTAATTTGCTTCTCTAAAAACCATATGGCATTTCTGGTTTGCGTGATAGGTTTCAAGATAGGCCCCTATACTGAGAAATATTTATATTTCCTACAGGTATTCTAGTATGGCCTCAATCCTGAACAAATCTGCATATGGGAGTTGGTCATCTACCACTCCACCACTTTCCCCCGACTCTAACCTATACAGGTGATCAGGTCCTACATTGTGTCTTCCCGGCTTGATGATAACTTCAAAGGAAAATTCCTGAAATAACAAAAACCATCTACAAATTCTCCCTTCCAACACAGGTTTGTTAACTAAATATTTCAATGCAGAACGATCAATGAAGAATTTGAAATGAGACCCTAAGAAATAATGTCTAAATTTCTGTAAAGCATAAATCATAGTCAAACCCTCCTTTTCCGTCGTTGTGTGGTTGCGTTCTACTGGTGACAACATCCGACTCGCAAAATAGGTAGGGTGATCCATAGATCCATCTCCAGGTTGCGTTAAAATGCCCCCTAAGGAAATTCCTGAAGCATATACATGGATGTGAAATTCATTCTCCCAGTTTGGGAATATAAAAATCGGTGTTGTGATGAGTTTCTCCTTAAGTGTCTCAAATTATTTATCACATTATGGAGTCCATTGAAACATTTCAGTGTTTTTCAGTAGGTTTTCCAGAGGTGCAGTAATGTTGGCATATCTTCGGATGAAACTATGATAGTAACATGTGTGTCCTAGTGTGGAGCACCACTACTTAGTACTCATGGGTGGTGGCATATTCACAATAGCCGCAACTTTGGTTGGGTCTACCAATACTCCTTCTCGGAAGAATATATGGCCCAACAAATTCCCATGTGGTACAAAAAATATACACTTTCTAAGATTCAATGAGATCTACAACTCTCTGCATCTGTCAAACATTAGCCTTAGCAGTGCTACAT
>CBVK0103234949.1:0-16631 GCA_900067695.1 Picea abies
TGGAACATTGAGTTATATGTCACTTCCATTTCTGGCCTATACGCAGATTTACGTGGAGACAGGGAATTCTGGTTTCTATTATCATTACTCATAGCTCTTATATAGAATACCGTGTGAATCAATTATGTACTTCTGCGTTAGGCAGATGTTCCTAGAAACATGGAATTCTGGCTTCCGTTCTCATAGCTCTTATATATAATATCATATGTACCTAGAAACAGGAAATTCTGGTTTTCATTCTTGTAGCTTTCATATAATAACTTCTCTGCGCATGAATGATAGAACAAGAACTACCAAAATTAAGGGTTATGGTACTGGCATGTGGATACATTCAGTAAGAGTGGAAGAGGACTTTCACCCAGAACTGATCTCTAGGAGGGGCTAATGCTTAACAACTCATAAACTCAATAATAGTTTGGTTGACTCTGTCTGGTGGACAAAAACATAGATAAAATGCAATTGCCAGACAATTGAATAACTTTTTTCTGAATCTATGAAGAATAGGTCATAGTCTTTTTGTAATTGGATATGTAATCACGATGCTAAACTTGTGGTGTTCTAAGGTAAGCTTGTAATGATGACTTGGCTGAGTGTTTATAATTGAGCAGAAGTGACGAGGATATTTATTATTCTGTTGATTGTCGTGGTTTACTTTTATTTGGAGGTATGGAATTCTGGCTAAACAAATTCAGCTAATTTTGCTTTTTATATTGGATGTTGTTGCCGATATACATCAATTTGGTGCTGAGATTTCACTGATCATGGGAAGGATACACTTAGTAAACAAAGGTTTTTGGAATAGGGCGCTTGGAGGGGGTATATGTTTGTACAGGTTCATGCTTTTATTTATTCAAAAAAGTTGCATTAAACACATGGTTTTGCTTACATATGACTGGTTTGGGATGCCCAACTTAAGTTACTTCTGAATTATAATTTTTTAATCACAAAGTCTTGGTTTTAAACGTATAGATCGTGTTACTTGGCATGTAGAATCTGTTCAGTGTCAGAAGCTTCACAAGGAGAAGACTTATCTTGTGAAGTTTAAACCAGTGAATACATTAATGGCCTCGTGCCTCTGCATTTTTTTAATTTCATAGCCATGTGACCAAATTTTGGAAAATGGCTCAGTAACCCTCTTATGCAGATATTGTTAGTTTCGTTTCAAGAGTAGTGTTTTTTCGCCCTTAATTTTGCCTTAATTTTGAATTGCTTATATTATTACTATGCAATACAAAATTCTGGCTTATTCTATTTGGAGGTATGGAATTCTGGCTGAACAAATTTAGCTAATTTTGCTTTTCATATTCGGTGTTGTTGCCGATATACATCATTTTGTGCTGAGATTTGATTGATCACGGGAAGGATACAGTTAATAAACATGGCTTTTTGGAATAGGACGCTGGGAGGGGGTTTATATTTTTACAGGTTCATGCTTTCATTTATTCAAAAAAATTGCATTAAACACATGGTTTTGGTTACATATGGCTGGTTTGGGATGCCTAACTTAAGTTACTTCCCGAATTAGAAATTTTTAATCACAAAATCTTGGTTTTAAACATATAGATTGCGTTTCTGGGCATGTAGAATCTGTTCACTGTCAGAAGCTTCACAAGGGGAAGACTTATCTTGTAAAGTTTAAACCAGTGAATATATTAATGGCCTCGTGCCTCTGCATTCTTTTAATATCATAGTCGTCTGAGCATTTGGAAAATGGCTCAGTAACCATCTTATGCAGATATGGTTAGTTTCGTTTCAAGAGTAGTGTTTTTTCGCCCTTAATTTTGTATTGCTTATATTATTACTATGCGTGCTTGTTTGCAGAATATATGCAACTTTGATCAAGACATTTGCTTCCTAGAGAGTTTTGAAGCTTGTTGAAAGGGTTTAATGTTTTTAATACAGAAAACACAATGTTCATGCCCAGATGAGATTCGAGAACCGCATAATTTCTCATTGTTGATTAAGGATATGATATTTATGAACTAATGGTATACATTAATCCACTTTTAAGTTGTTTAACTAAATTCATAATCATAAGAATACCAGCTTCCATAGTTTGGATTTCTGTACTTCAAATTATTAGAAAATAACTCTAAATTGGGACGACATAATTAGATGCAAATTTATCTATGGAGAGATTGTCACAAAATGAGAACCTTGTATTTTTTAAATTCGGCACTGACCATTATTATGTTGAATTTTCTGTATAGCTTTGAGATCTAGTGGTGCCATTTTTTTTCGCATGCATATTGTATTGCTTTCTAATTTAGGACTTTACATGTAGTAAATGATGTTTATAGTTTCAATTTCAAAAGCTTGGCTAGTTTTCCTGCTGCCGCACGACTTTCTGTTGCCAGGTCTTTGCCAGCTGGCCCACTTTTGGAGTCTGCTTTGTTGTATCTTCATGGCTGTTTTGGATAAAAGCCATTGAGGCATTTTTTACTAAGTATGACAGGCAGTCAGTATCTTGTTGCCAGGTCTTTGCCAGCTGGCTCACTTATGGAGTCTGCTTTGTTGTATCTTCATGGCTGTTTTGGATAAAGCCATTGAGGCATTTTTTACTAAGTAGGACAGGCAGTCAGTATCTCAGGCATTTAGGTTCTTTTTGATTCTATGTTCACCGTGGTTGTATATTATGATCTTTTTAATAATAATAATAATATATTTTTAAGGTCACCACCAAGTCATATATCAAATTGGTTTATGAGATTTTATTTTTTGTGGGACAAGGATGTCTTATATGAAGCTATTTGACAACTATCAAATTGGTGTATGAGACTATCAAATTGGTACACGAGACTTTCTTTTTTGTGGAACAAGGAATCCCTTCTGTGAAGCTATTTGACAACTAAAATTTACTGAAATATACATATCTTACCACCATACCCTCTCTGGATTTGACCTTGTAATGTCCAAGGAGGAAACACATTGAACATATTGTTTATTTTAATAGTTAAAAAAAACCATTATATAAAAAATACTTGATTTACCTATAATGTTGAAAGAGAAAACACAATGAACATATTGTTTATTTTAATAGTTAAAAAACATTATATAAAAAAATACTGGATTTGAACCTATAATGTCGAAAGAGGAAACACATTGAATATATTGTTTATTTTAATAGTTAAAGAAACATTATATAAAAAAATACTCGACTAATTACTACTATACTACTATGTGAAAGAATTTGATAGTGTAATTTACAACTTTCAAAGAAAGAGAAAACACAATGAACATATTGTTTATTTTAATAGTTAAAAAACATTATATAAAAAAATACTGGATTTGAACCTGGAGGAAACACATTGAACATATTGTTTATTTTAATAGTTAAAGAAACATTATATAAAAAATACTCGACTAATTACTACTATGTGAAAGAATTTGATAGTGTAATTTACAACTTTCAAAGATATATGTGAAAGAATTTGATAGTGTAATTTACAACTTTCAAAGATATATCTTTATAATAGTGATTTTTTTGCCCAATTCAAAGTTGTCTTTGTCCTGGAGTTGGATAGAATTCTGCCTATTATAATATGCCAGTGAGCTTTTTGCTTAATTGTAACGTGATATCTCTTCAATTGTTTTTTTAAATATTATTTATTTTGAAGTTTTATTATGTTGATTGTGTGATGGTTTTGGATGGTATTCTGCTTATTATTATATGCTAGTGAGCTTTATCCTTAATTATCTTAGTATCTATTTAATTGAATCTTTATTAACATGTTGTTCATTAGGCTTTACGACTCATCCTTTAACACTTTCTACGTTGAGTTGTGCTATGGCAAGATTTGAGTATCAAAAATATAGAATTAGAATCTCTAGCCGATTAATTTGGAATTATTTTATTTCTTAAAAAACAAGCAAGCACGTACATATTTGGTATATATACATACTTTCAAGCTTCTACATGCATTGGGCACATAAATTTAGCAAAAAGCTTAAAAGTGTAAGTCTTACTCATAGTTTTCCCAAAATTGAATTCAAATCTATGGGATGTTCAAGTACAATATTACTTGCATAGATCGTACATATTTGATATATATACATACCTTCAAGTTTCTTGGGCACATAAATTTAGCAAAAAAACGTAAGTCTTACCCATAGCTTTCCCAAAATTAAATTCAAATCTATGGGATGTTCAAGCACAATATTGCTTTTATAGATGATGATACCCTGCTCGTAAATAATGCGATATGGGTGGATCAGAACTCCGACAATATGACAATATGTGGGTGGCTTAATCCTTTAGTTGATTTTGTAATGTGTTTAAATAATGTTGGGCTATGGTTTAATGGTTGAGACGACATATCATCATGTTAAGGATTTAGGTTTAAACTTTAATAGATATAGAGAGTTTTGGTGTTGTTATCACCCTATAAGTTATAGGATCAATTGGTGACAGGAATATTCTAGTGTTTTGTTGACAAATGATTTTTCATTTTGCAAATAATTTGAAAAAAAAAGAAAAAGAAAAAGAAAAAAGAAAAGAAAAAAGAATAGAAAAAGAAAATAAAAGAGGGCATAAAAGAATTTAAATAAAAGCTCCATGCAATAATAGTAACTTGGTCCATACCTTTCAAGCATGGCCAAGTTCTTTTTAAATTGATGTTGATAGAGCAGTGAATGAGTTTGGCTAAACAGTTTAATCTTTAGCCAAAGTGTCTAGGTTAGATTAGTGAAACAATCTGGCCAGATTGTCTAATCTTGGTCAAATAGCCCCAGGGTAGAGTAAATTCTTAACCCAACAATCTAATCACGTGGCAGCGATCTAATGGCCCCGAGTCCCATCATCTCCTACTATCTGACAGACCTTCGTCACCTCTCACCTTTTTCGAAATAGTCACGTGCCATAACTGCCGTCAGTCCTTCCCCCCCATTCGCTTGTGGCAAGCCCCCTCACTATGACCTTTACCTGCAATCGATAGCCGCCACGTCACCCGTCTGTATCCCTCAGTCATCGTCACCTGCCATCTCACACACTAAGTGATTCGTTGGCCATTTATTACTGGATGGCTTATTTGTTAACCAACTGACTTGTCTCCCGTGCCCAACAAACACCCATTTACTCAAAACTACCATTTTCCTTCCTATTTTCACCATTTACCCACTTATTGCACCAAAGAGATTTACCCCGTTTTCTCCTCCGTTACAATCAGTTGCCCCCACCAACAACCACCTTGCTAACGTTGTTTTTCTTGCAGGTACTGTTGCAGTATTGGCGCCAAAGTCCAAACAAGCAGAAGGAGAGGAGAATCCGTTCCTCCCGCCTCCTGTCGATCTTGACAGGATCCCACTGGTCGACAAAGACCGATTAATCGCAGATACAAAGTGTGATTTTGATTTCGCAGACCTTCAGTCGTGGCTCAAGGAAGTCTTCCTGGACCAGAGTGATGAAATTGGACTTTGGGAGTCCAGCTTACACCTTTACCTCTTCCCTCAGATCCACCCTTTTCCAGAGTTCGCTCTCAAGTGCCAAGCCCACTACATTCCCGAGCAAAGAGCCGTCGTCTCCTCGTCCGGAGAGATCTTTTTCCTCATCACGCTCGAATCCATCGACCAAATGATGCAAATCCCCCGAGCCGACTCTGCATCACCCTTCAACCTAGAAATTCTTACAGAATTATACCAGAAAATCACCTTCCCCCAAAGAGCTTAGATATTCGAGTTTTTCCTTCCTCCATCCGCTCAATTTCCCTCCACAAATCCTCCTTATCCTTCTTCCATGTTCTCGACCAAAGGAAACCAGATCATCTCATCCCTTTGTGCCTTGTTAGGATACTATTATGATCAGTGGGTAGATGAACCCATTCTGGGATTTTTATCCATCTTCTCTACCGATGAGAAACCCACCACCCAGTTTGACTTCAGTATATTCCTGGCGAACAATATTCACGAACAGTTCGTGAATTTCGCCACGGAAAGCATGTTCCGATACTCATCCATACTGGCGTACTTGTTCGTCTTCTTCCAAGCAGACAAATTTGTCTTTTCCATGCAGAAGATGGATGGAGATGGTAGACCCCAAGTAGTGACAACATGGATCTCCTTGCTTAAGCACAACTCCATAGAGTTTAGTTTCAAGGAGTTCATTGATCAATTCTACCACCCTGTGGTAAGTATGCTTAGCGGCAGGCCCGAGCCTCGAATAAATGATGAAGTTCAGATGATCTTGCATATCTCGGATAACACAAAGACAGGGGATTGGTATTTGTATCAAGATTACACCGAGATCAAAGTATACGGGTGCGAGTTGGCACCGTAGAAGTTGTCCAAGTATTTGTCTGTCAGAATTTTTGCTTTGGAATATATAAGGCAGATAATAAATTACGATGATATCCATTTTGTGTCACTGAAGAAAAAACAACTTAGAATTAAGGGGCAGATTGGCTCCTCCATCTGCAACAATCGTGGCGCTGGGGAAGAAGCATACATGATGTTGAGGGAAATGAAGTTCTTCATGAGCTTCCCATGGCATTACGATCCATGTGGGATCATCTTCGAGATGAGAGTAGAAAACAAGAACATGCCATATGTTCATGAAGCCAGGTCTGAAGTTGAAAAATTTGCAAACCAGATAGTATGGGAGCCTAACACATTGGTCGAAGTAGAACATCAGGATCCCCCGGCCACTGTGTCACAAACAACCACGCCACAGGTCCCGAAAGAGAAAAGGCCTAGGCAAGATTTATCTCCGCATGTCACGGAGGTATCGTCAGAAGAATTCTAGCTGCATACCAAGAGGCCTAAGACTTTTGCAGTTCCTGGCCCGACCGGGGAAAAAGAAGCCCCGTCTACTACAGTGACCAAAGTTGATAGGCCACCCTTCGGTTCGAGCCGCTTCCATAAGGTCATAACCTCAACATTGTCAGAAAAATCTACAGATTCTCCATTGACCACCCAGCGAGGCAAGGTGGGACCGAAGCTGAGTATCTTCGAAAAGTATGAGCTGATCAAGAAAATGAACCAGACCCTGACCAGCAGTACTTGCGCCCAGTTCTGGAAGCAGACGTCGACTGCGCAACATAGGTTGCTATCGACATTCGACACCGAGAATGACAGAATGCATATGACATTCCTCCAGGCACAGGTACCAGATCCAAAGGTGATCACTGACTATAAAAGGGCCACCTTCGAATTCCAGACGAAGGACGTGCATCCGACCGATCAGATGGATTTGCACAAGTAGACAGGGGAAATGGTCTTTTACATGCTGGTGCATGCTTCCACTACTGTGTCCAAATTGCAAGTGTCCCTGAACAATGTTCAAACACAACTGAAGTTGGAGAAGATATTGTCATTTGCTAAGGACAATAGGATCAAGACTTTGGAGGAACTGGTCCTCAAGATCGGTTACGATCCTGCGAACGTGAAAGCATCTGAGGAGATGATTAAGAAGAAGAACGCTGACATAGCCTCCTTAAGGAAACAGTTGAAGCTCCCGCCCACAGAGGATTCGCAGGCGAAGGAGATAGCAGAGAAAGAAGGAGAGAGACGAAATGCTCAAGCTGCTTATGGAGCAGAATGCACAGCTTAAGGAAATGGAAGCTGAGATGGAGAGGCTATTAAAAGAGAAAGAGCAACTGAAGCCAATTCAAGTCATTCCATTGAGTGCTCTTCCAATTTCAGGAGTGAGCACAGCATCAGTGACAGAAGTCCCATCCGCGACTCCATTGACATCCCTGGAGAAGACAGTTGACTTGGCTAAGTCTATGGAAAAGATGAACCTGCAGGAAACAGAGATCAGCAGGCTCAAAAAGGAGATTGAGAACCTTTAGGAACTCAAATCTTCCTTTCAGACCAGCCTCTCCAAGGAAAAGCAGGTGACAGATCAACTCAAACAGGAGTTACAGCAGCTCTAGAAGCAAACAGTGGCAGGAAAAACTTTGGTCGAGGTTAAAGAAAGTGTATGGACAGACATCACCAAGTCCATGAACGAGATATGGCTCATGATACAGATAATGTTTGAGCAGAATGAATTGGTGCAGAGAAGCAAATAGACAATCGAGAAGATCAGATCAGAATTGGGAGAGATGCCAACACAGGCGAACGAAATCAAGTTCCTAAATTCTAAGACCAGGGAAGAGCTGAAAATTGAAGACAGAACAAAGACCATCCTTGAGGTCAAAAGAGTTTTGACCAAGAGAGGATTAATGCTCCAGCTGGAAGAAAAGGTTCAGGCCATGGACCTAGGGGTACAAAGATTCTTTAGTAAGATTGAGGCTCTCTAGAAGAAAGGTCTTCCTGGTTTGAAGGTAATCAATGATAAATTGATGACACTCCCAGACTACAAGAAGAGATTGGCTGATGTGGCTAATGACAGTTCAAAGTTTGCAGGAATTCAAGGGAGCATCACTGGCAAGACATTTGTAGATGCACTTCAGTGGGACATCAATATTCAACATGAGATTCGATATATCTTCCTCACCAAGCCTACCTTCGCCAAGTACACAGAAATGGATGAAGTGTATCGAAGGCTACTCAAAGTCAACTTGCCCAGTCATCTCCGATGAGAGGAACTCTGTGATATGATCGAGTAGCAGATGAACTGTCCCAGTCCAGTCATTTGTCCAGCCAGATGAGGTCTTGCAGAGGCTTCATCAACGACCCACCCATAAATCAACATGGAGTTACACCACATCATCAAGCAATTTCTAGATTTAGGAAATTTGTTAAGTTAGTTAGGCTAAAAATAGATTTAGCACGTCCTGATCATTAATGACAGGATCGTTTGTAATTTGAGTTATAAATACTCCATATTTCGAAGTATTGGGGGTTGTTGATCTTCACACCCTAAAGCTATCAGACTGTAATATTTTTGAAGAGATCTTCCATTAATACAAAGAGACATTTACAAGATTCTTGCGTGTATTCACTAGTGATGTTATTCTTTCTAAGTTAAGTGTTATTCTTATTTTGTTATCATACTGTTTTTTGAATCTAATATTTAGAAGTAACGAAAGTTGCAGGATTTATCTCGTATACCCTATTTCTGACTCAAAATATTTAAGTGTTTATCTTCTCATTTTACAATAAAGAAATTCTTGATTGTTTCTTTGTTGTAATTGTCTTTCTCACATTTTCTGCTATTCCTCATTTATTCTACCAAAGAATCCAGTGATTATATTATCTCGCCTTGTGAAAGTTTTTTCTTTGCGTTTCTGGTTCGGATTTCATATTTTATTAAAAATACAGACCCCATAGCCCAACGGATGTGTAGACTGTCTCAACCAACTCAACAAACACTACGACAACAAAAACCAGCCTATTTATTTACCTAGCCTAATATTTAAAATTGGAAACATAGCTAAATCATATAGATAGATCCCTCTCTGAAGTTGGAAGGGCTAGATCCCAACTTCAAAAGCGGTTGGATAAAGTTACCTTAGTAGATTTCTTCTGCTGTCAATCTCTGAGAAATTTACCAAGTGCTAACATAGTGGCGACTCCACTGGGGAAAGAACATAACTAAAAGCTTATAACTTCACGTTTTCTTTTCCTAGAAGATAGTTTGGTTCCTGAAAATATTGCAAATTTGAGAAGAAAGTAATGTTAGAGGTTGATTAAAATTTGTACATATTATTTTCGGACTCATAAAACTAAAAAGTATATATATATATAAAATCAAAAAGAAATCTGGCTCCCAAGAAAGTTTATACTCGATCTCATCCAAACCCAGAACCTGCGATAGTGACAGATAACCCAGAACCCTTTCATAAGTCCCTTTCCTTTTCAGGGGAGCTCGTTACCTTTCAAAACCCTGACTGTGACACCTTTTCCCAACAAAGCCTGGGTAGAACACGGTCCGATAGTTTTGTTACTGGAATCATTTTCAACCCAATCGTTTTGCAACCCTGAACCCCTGAAGTTCTGTCTCCCACTGCTAAACCGCAAACCACTCCCTCAACGCTATCCAGTCCCTCCTCATCCTTGTCTTCAATCACTACCTCGTTGATCATCCAGCCTGTTATCCCACCTCCTCCACACATCATGGCAGCTAGATATGCTCCCTTGGTGTTTGCTGCGCCTCTTCATGCCATGCCCCAAGACTATCAAACGAGACTTCCATAGTTTGATGCAACAGGACCTTTAAATGCCCAACAACACGTTGATAAAATGAATGATTATTATGATCTGCATGAAGTAGATGAGGCTGATGTTCAAATGAGATTGTTTGCCCAAAGCTTGACAAGTGACGTTAAAAAATGGTATAAAGGTTTACGTGCTGCCTCCGTCCTTGACCTTACCGCATTCCAAATGAGTTTTCTAGACAGGTGGGAGGTAAAGAAAAACCCTCTCCAAATATTGTCAGAATACGAAAATATTAGAAGAAATCAAGGTGAGACAGTACAAGATTACTGCACTCGTTTCAATAACCTATACAATGCGATCCGAGCTGAAATCAAACCTCCACAGGGTTTGGGATTGATAAAATTCCCTGATGGTTTTGACGTTGATATGTCATACCAACTAAGGGAAATAAATTCTACCACCCTGGAAGACAGCAGAAAAGTTCAATAAGTGTGGAAGCCAATTTGTTGGCAAAAGGGGCACGTCAGAGGTCAGAGAGGAGAGTCACAATTAAAGAGGAACCTTCCACATCAACCTCAGATTCCAAATTGGATTCTTTGGCCAGAGCAATGGAAAGAATGATGGAAAGACTTACTGTGTCAGAAAGGAATCCTCAAAGAGAAAACCCACCAGCTCCTCAGGTTCAGAACCCTAACTTTAGGAGAAACCCTCAAATCAGACAGAGAGATCCTAGGGATCAAAGAGAGCAGAGAGGCCCGGATCAACAGATCATACCTGCCCTACAAGAAAATTATGCTGATGAAGGGGAGGAAGTGATTGAGGAACTAGAGGATACTCACATAAATCTCATGGGCATTCACTATAACGAAGCTATTTTCCTTGCCCAAGAAGAGCAATAACTTTTTCTTCTCAATCAAACAAAAGTAAGTGAAGAAGCTGAAGATGCAGAACATCAGGCATTCAAAAATGCCATTTTGGAGGTACACCGACAGTATAATCTGCGGAGTAAAAAGACAGAAGGGAGTTCCCCAAAAAAGACGATTGAAACGAAGAAGGTAATCGAAACCAAGAAGGCCTCTGAGCCATCTGTTGAGAAGATTCCTGAAAAGAGCACTGTCGAAGTTTCCACGAAGAAAAACCTTACTATTATGAAAAGATCGTCACAGCCCGAGGCCTCACCTATTAATCCACCAAGTACTTATGGCCAGAAGAGTATGGTGGGTAAACCAGAATTGATGAGCCAATGCATAGCTTCTACACCTTTCAGCCTTGAGGGGGAATTAGCCAAAGTAAAAATTCCCATTCCACTTTTTGAGTTGATGAACAAAGACGTTTATCATTCACAGGTGATTAAAGCACTGACCATTGAACCTGACATAGGCACAAAGGCCTTAACCATTGGATCAACAAATCATTCAGATACCGTGAACCTTACAGATGATCAACCTGAACATCTGTTTGGACTTGAAGTAGATGGTCGAGATGATAATGGTGATGTTGCCCCTTTTTACATCAGTCTAAACATACATGACCTGATCTTGCATAACGCCATGTTGGATTCGGGTGCTTCCCACAATCTGATGCCTAAAGCAGTGATGGAGAAACTGGGACTGGAGGTCACCAGACCTTATAAAGATCTACATTCATTCGACTCCAGTAAAGTTAGATGTATTGGTCTGATCAAGGACCTATGTATCACCTTGGTTCAGATTCCTGCAAAGAGCATGGTAATGGATGTGGTAGTTGCAGACATTCCTCCGAAGTATGGAATGTTGCTATCCCGGTCTTGGGGGGCTAAGTTGAGAGGTACCCTGCAACTATATATGTCTTATGCCACTATCCCAATTTTCGGGCAACAAAGAAGGCTATACAGAGAAACATTGATGAAATACATGGTTAGTAGCCAAGAAAAACCGCACAACTATCCTCTTTACTCCACGCATTCCGACTTGGATTCTTTTATCTTGTACAATGATGGTGGCACGGGAGAACAAGATACTCAGCTGGAAGAAGATACATCTGGTTCGGATGAAGGCCAAGAAATCATTGAGGTAGCAAGGATGAAAAACGTGATAACTAAAGAATTACCAGCAGATTTCTGGAGCATGGATTTTGATGGAGCAGTAAGCAAAGAAGGAGCCGGAGCGGGAGTTTGGCTGCACAATCATAGAACCAGGTATTCGGAAAACCACTCTTACAAATTAAATTTCCAATGCACTAACAATATCGTTGAGTATGAAGCCTTGATGCTTGGTCTGAAGCTTTTGAGAAAAGTTGGTGCCAAACATATTATGGTAATGGGTGATTTCGAGTTAATAATCAAGCAAATTAAAGGTGAGTATGCTGCGAAACACCCACGTCTTAGAGCTTATAGGAATGCTGTTCTTGATGCCCTTAGATGTTTCACTGAAGTGGACTTGCAGGTAATGCCGAGGGGACAAAACATTTTGGCGGACGGATTGGCTACGTCAGCAGCCACATGTAAGATTCCTTTTCGCTCGACTCGCCCATACACGGTGGAGGTAAAATGCAGACCAATCGTTCCCGACAATATCAGGGACTGGCAAGTGTTTGGTAATGATGATCAAATCGAAGACTTTTTACAGTGTAAAAATGATTTTGAATGTACAAATATAGTATTTAGAGAACGAGGATGAAAATGTAAATAGATCTGATTTTGAAATTGATAGTGTAAATAGCGTAGATTCAGGAGAACTAGGCGATGATGAGATGGAGACTGACATTCTGCATTTGAAAAGTAACGTTTTACCTAGGGGCCTAGTTCCTTTAGAGGACTTGTTTGATTTTAACGACGCAGCCAAAAAACCGAAAATTGAAGCCAATGGACAAGAGGTAGAAGACTGTAATATAGGGACCGAAGAGAAACCCAGGATAGTCAAATTGTCTAAATCATTACCCCCTGAGCAAAAACTCAAATACATTGAGCTGTTCAAAGAATATTCAGATGTCTTTGCCTGGGGTTATGAGGATTTGAAAGCGTACGATACTAGCATCATACAACACAGAATTCCAATAAAAGAAGACCAAAAACCGTTCAGACAGAAACTTAGGAGGATAAATCCCAAGTTACTCCCTCTGATAGAAAAAGAAACCAAAAAAATGTACGATGCCAAAATCATAGTCCCGTTGCGTTTTTCCAAATGGGTCTCTAATTTGGTCCCCACACGTAAGAAATCTGGGGAGATCAGGCTTTGCATTGATTTCTGAAATTTGAATAAGGTCTCCTTGAAGGACAATTACCCCTTGCCCAAAATGGACCACATCCTACAAAGGGTGGTCGGATCCAGTCGAATCTCTTTGCTAGACGGGTTCTTGGGTTATAATGAGGTCCTAGTTCACCTGGATGACCAAGACAATACCGCTTTCACCACACCATGGGGCACTTTCATGTATGTGAAAATGCCTTTTGGTTTGATGAACACTGGAGCCACTTTCCAGAGAGGGATGGATATCGTCTTTGTGGAAGAATCGGGTAAGTTCATTGTCGTCTATTTGGATGATGTAACTGTGTTTTCCCGATCTGATGACGAACACCTGCGACACCTCAGACGAGTCTTCGAGAAATGTAGAAGGTTTGGGATTTCTTTAAATCCTAAGAAAAGCCTTTTCGGACTAGAGGAAGGCAAATTGTTAGGACACATCATCTCCAAGGACGAGATCAAAATAGACCCTAGCAAAATCGAGGCCATACAAAAATTAGAACACCCAAGAAACATCAAAGAATTACAGTGTTTTATCGGGAGAATAAACTTTCTACGAAGATTCATTCCCAATCTGACAGAGCTCCTTAGAAACATCACAAATATGCTAAAAAAAGATGTAAAAATAAAATGGGACACTGAGTCCAGATAGTGTTTCGAACAAGTCAAACGAGCACTCACAGAGGCCCCTGTCTTGATCAGTGCTGATTTTACTAAGGATTTCTATCTTTTTTCTTTCGCTTCCGAACATACTATAGCAGTGGTATTACTACAAAAGAACAACGAAGGGTATGAATAGCCCATAGCTTTCTTTAGTAAAGCGTTAAGAGACGCTTCTCTGAATTACAAGATAATGGAGAAACAAGCTTTTGCCTTGGTAAAAGCTATGAAAGATTTTAGGGTTTACATTCTCCATTCCCATACCATTGCATATGTTCCGAATGCGGTAGTAAAAGACATTTTGACCCAGGACAATCCAGATGGAAGAAGGGGAAAATGGATTGCTGTCATTTTAGAATACGACATAGAGATTAAGCTTACGAAACTAATCAAGGGTCAAGGCTTAGCAAAATTAATGGCTGAATCAAATTTTCATGCTCTTGACATTAATTTTTTAGCTGCAGCAGATGAACAGGGCGAATGGCGACTCCAAGCGTGAGAAAGGTATTTCTCAACTCTCCATGGTACGCAAACCTTATATTCGTTTTGCAAAATTTACAAGCTCCCCCTGGTTTGACTAAGACTAAAGCTAGATTTTTGAAGTTGAAAGCCTTAAAATTCTGTATTCTAGAAGGCAATCTGTATTGGAAAGATCCTGGAGGTATTTTGTTAAATTGTTTATTGAAAGATGAAGCTGACAAAGTGTTACAATAATTTCATGCAGGAGAATGTGGTGGCCATTTGAACTGGAAGGTCACAACCAACAAAATACTCAGAGCTGGATTCTATTGGCCCACCCTATTCGTCGATGTACATCATAAAGTGACTGCATGTCATCAATGTCAACTGTTTGAAGGAAAAATGAAACTCCTCCCCCTACCTCTGAAATCGATCTCAGTTGAAGCCCCTTTCCAACAATGGGGATTGGACTTCATTGGAGAAATACACCCCCCTTCTTCAGGGCAACACAGGTGGATTCTCACTGCCACCGATTATTTTACCAAATGGATCGAAGCAGTACCAAGCAGGCAAGCCACTGACTCTGTTATTATCAAATTCCTTGAAAATAATATCTTGTCTCGCTTTGGATGTCCTAGAAAGATTATAACTGATAATGCAACTGCTTTTCGGTCGAAGAAACTCATAGATTTTTGCAACCAGTATCACATTGGTTTGGGACATTCCACAGCTTACTACCCTCAGGGGAATGGGTTGGCGGAATCTTCAAACAAAACCTTGGTAAACATCATCAAGAAAACGTTGCAGGAAAACAAGAAATCGTGGCATAACAAGTTGGTGTTCGCATTATGGCCTGACAGACTGACCACCAAAAGGTCAATCAGTATGTCACCATACCAGCGGGTTTATGGCACATAAGCAGTTTTCCCCACTTCCTTAGGAGTCCCTGTCATGAAGTTGCTTCAAGATGTACAAGCCGAGCCAAATGACTCACAGAGAAGGATCAACCAGATGATCCATTTACAACAGTCTAGGGAAGAAGTTTTCAACAAGACTCAGGTAATCTAAGAAAGCATCAAGAATATTTTTGACAAAAGAACCAAGGAAGATGATTTTGAGCTAGGAGATTTGGTGCTGAGATGGGACGCCAGAAATGAAGACAAGGGAAAACATGGAAAATTTGACAGTCTGTGGAGAGGACCATACATGATTCAAGCATTCTAGGGGAAACAACGCTTTCTTGCTAAACAACGCTGATGGGACAGATCTGCCAGGAGGACCTGTAAATGGCAGAATGCTAAAACATTATGTGCCACCTCAGTAGAGACTCGAGTTTTCACCCACCATTGTACATACCATTTTGATTTTTCGCCTGCATTTTTTGAGCGAATAACATTAGTCAGTTGGTTGAAGCCCGAAGAGAAGGCCCTAAGCCGTTGACCACTGTTCTTCCATTTTTTGAGAATAAAACTAATCAATCAACGAAGGCTACTAGGCAGAAGTTTTCAGAACGATAGGAACCAGGATTCTTGGCACTTCACAGGGAAAGTACCATCCCCAGGTGAAGCCGCTGTTATCACCCTATAAGTTATAGGATCAACTGGTGACTGGAATATTATCCGTCTCTAGTGTTTTGTTGACAAATGATTTTTCATTTTGCAAATAATTTGAAAAAGAAAAGAAAAAGAAAAGAAAAAAGAATAGAAAAAGAAAAGAAAAGAGGGCATAAAAGAATTTCAATAAAAACCCCATGTAATAATAGTAACTTGGTCCATACCTTTCAAGCATGGCCAAGTTCTTTTTAAATTGATGTTGATAGGGTAGTGAATGAGTTTGGCTAAACAGTTTAATCTTAGCCAAAGTGTCTAGATTAGATTAGTGAATAAATCTGGCCAGACAGTCTAATCTTGGTCAGATAGCTTCAGGGTAGAGTAAATTCTTAACCCAACAGTCTAATCTGGGTTATTTGTCATAGGAAGCTAGGTTAGTTGCTTTATTGCCTCATTTCAATAAAAAACAGTTGGATGTAAATGTTGCACCATGTTTCAGATGCTTAAAAGGTCGTTTGACTAACCCTTGGTGGTGTTGACATGAAAAGCCTTGGAGGAAACCTGTGAAAAAAACACTTATCCTAAGTTTCCTCGACGCATGTATGTTTCCGCGCCCTCACTTATGCTCCGTTCATGTATCAATGGTCCAGATGATTGCGCTCAGATCTACGGTGGACAGGGCTTTTCGGACCCCCTCGACCGT
>CBVK0103235009.1:0-13110 GCA_900067695.1 Picea abies
TTNCANGCTTTTGAAGAATCACACATGGGATTTAGTTCCTCAACCTCATGGGAAGAACATTATGAAATGTCGATGGGTCTATAAGATCAAATTCACCTTTGAAGTTATCGTTGAGCATCACAAATCTCATTTGGTCGCGAAAGGATTTTCTCAGCAAGAAGTTATCTACTACACTAATAACTTTTCCCTAGTTGCCGAGATGAATTATGTTCGATTGATTCTTTCCCTTGCCACTCCCTTCAAATGGTAGATCCAACAGATGGATGCTAAAAGTTCCCTCCTTCATGGCAACTTATTTGAAGATATTTTCATGTAACAACCTCTTGGATTTGTGATCATTTCCAACCTTTTCTTTGACTCCAGAAGTCTCTTTACAGTTTGAAATAGGCTCCACGAGCCTGGTATGCTAAGATTGACAACTTCTTTCTCAACCTTGGTTTCAAACTTTGTGAATTGATTGATCATAGTCTTTATGTATTGCATCATCATGGACATACTTTAATTGTGGTTGTATATGTTGATGATTTGATCTTAACTGGAAATAATTTCAATATCATTCTTAGATTGAAGATCCAACTTGCTAACACCTTTGATATGACATACCTTGGTCTTATACATTATTTTATCGGTCTTCAAGTTATACCTCTATTTGATGGTTTGTTACTCTCTCAATCTAAATATGTATTGGATCTATTGGACCATTTTAAGATGACTGGTTGTAATCCATGTGCTACTCATTTTCAGTTTGGCATCACCTTAACTAAAGATTGTCAGTCTCCCAAAATTGATGCTACTCTTTATCGACAATTAGTCAGTAACCTTATTTATCTCACTCACAGTCAACCTGATATTTCTTTTGTTGTTAGTGTGGTTTCTCGGTTTATGCAGGATCCTTGAGAAAGTCATTGGAAAGTTGTCAAAAGAAATGTTTTGTCACATCAAGGGTACCTCTCATCTTGGTATCAAGTATTGTCGCAATTCAGATTCGTTAGTCAGCTTCACCGACTACAACTGGGTAGGCGATAGTGATGATCAAAATTCCACGTCTATCTATGTGTTTCATTTCAACACAAGACCTATAGTTTGTTCATGCAAGAAACAAACAGTAATCTCTTTGTCGACTACAAAAGTTGAGTATCGTGGCACTGTTAATGCAAGTATAGAGGCTATTTGGATTTGCTAACTTTTGGGTGAGCTTGGATTCCCTGTCAAAGCCTAGACTATTCTCTATTGTGATAATCAAAGGGAAATTTAGTTCATTGATAATTATGTTGCACACAATAAAATGAAGCATGTCGAACTTCATGCTCATTTCTTGAGACGATTGGTACAATAGAAGATTGTTACTCTTGTTTACTACAAGACGGATGATCAAATTGCTAGCATCTTTATCAAACCCTTGTCCAAATCTAATTTTGTTCTTCTTCGTGATTTGTTCAAGCTTTAGGTAACTGCAATTATGGGGGGTGTCCTACTAACTTAATTTCACCTATTGAATCTCCAAAGTTGTGTGTTGATGGGGGGGTGTTGGAAACATAGGTTTTGATGGTTCATCCCACTTCCACTAGAAACAGTCAGTCGGTCAAACAAATAACAATAGTGCACAGTCGGTCGAATGATCGACTGGATAGTCGCTCAGGTGGTCGACTAGATAGTTGGTTAGACAGTCAACTAGCAATCGGAGACAATCAGTTGATGGATCGACCAGTCGAGCAATCAACTATGTGTTGAATGAATGGATGGTCAGTTCAACTTGGTAAGTTGAATGGTTGACTAGATCGCACGGATTTATCATAAACCATTGCAACCACCAATAATTATTTGTCGACAAGATCTTCCTAATTTCTAGGACATTGGTTAGATCTTGAGACTATAAAAAGGACCCTATGGGTCGATATAAACATGGTGGATAATGTATTCAATAATGCATTGTGATGTTTTCATCACAATGTGTTGTGCTTAAATGATGAAACAGTGTCTTTAGACACCACTGATCTTTGAATTTTAGTGCTCTTTTGTTATTTTGCATATTTTGATATTGTTTTGTTCAGGGTTACCCCCATTTCCCAATAGACACCACAAGGTATAAAAAGTAACTACAACACCTTCCTAGTTTGCATGCTGCAATTAATCATGTGTAAAGAAAAGTATTTAGCATGTAAAACACAAATTATGCCTCCAAATCAATTTTTTGATAAAATAACCAAATTATTGAGCATGTAAAACACAAATCATGCCTCCAATAAATTTGTTGGACAAAATTTGCAATTTAGACCCTCATTGTAACCATTTTCACATCACCTTTTATTTGAGAAAATCATTGATGTTGAAGTATAGTAGACAAAATTGTTGAAGTTGCAAAGATGTCAAAACTACTACAACTAGATATTGCCTCAAATAGTGAAGCTCTAAGACCAATTGAAATGGGCCAAAATGGAGTAATATGAGAAAGTCTAAAAGATATATCTTGAAGTGTCAAGGAGAAACAATGGGAAATTATTCATGAAAACTCAATACAATATTTTCATTAACTCTAGACATACAAATATACTTAATGAAAACAAGTAGAGTTCAAGATAAAATATACATTTGTAAAAATGGATGGCCTTTGATAGATAAAGGCCTCTCTTAAACGACACCTTATATAACTGACAAATAAAATCTTAAAGTTGTTACAAATTATAAGTGTTACCTAGATGGGCGTTGCACTCCATTAAAAAATGAATTCTACTTTAAATAAGAAAGCTACAAGACATGCAAAGTACAAAACTCATAGTTACAACATAGTAAGCTCATAATCGTGCAATGCTCATCAATTGTTCAATGTGAACAATATGACCTCAGCATCACATTGCCTTTGTTGATTAATCATGCATACATTGCATGTAAAATATAATAACTTTGTATATTATATGGTTGCAATTTAAGAGCAAATACGCATTATAAAAATTTCCAAAAAGTACTAGGTAAGACACCACAATACAAAATTGTAAAAAGAGAAGGTAGGACTCATGATTCTTAAGTTAAGAAAACCTTGCATTAGTTGATTCTTGATGATTTTACTCTTTGTTCCTATTCACATGTTCTAATGTATCATATCAATTTGGCAAAAGCTCTTTTTTGAAAAAATGTCACTTAATAAAGATATGAAGTACCAATCAACTCACATTTATCAAATAGACAATAGAAAAGTCTGCGAGAGAGATTGAGCTCTAGAATCTCAAAGTATGACATCTTTCCTTATTAGAACATCCTTGGTAGTTAGGCTTTAAGTTCAACATAAAACATTCCACAAAAGGATTTTAGAGAAAAGAGAGGAATCTCAAGGAAAATTTCAAGGATCCATATTTATGTTAAAGTGTAGAAACCTTGGTAAATCTTACTAATTCTTAAAGTGCCAACTATAAAATGTTTGGCAATGTGTTTGTATAAATATTCATTTTTTTAAGGATTTTACAAGTTTCTAGAAAATTTTGGCAATGTTTAGAGTAAAATGATTTATCCTATATAATTTGGGAGAATCTTTTTTAGAAAAAAAAAATGGAAATTAGATCTTTTTTGAGAAAAGAACATGGAAAATTAGTCCAAAGGTGAAATTTAGTCCATAAAATTTTCCCTATAGAGAATCGTTAAAAACACTATTACATCTCAACCTTCAAATACAGTATAAACAAACTCATCTAATGCAATGCTAAACTCCTCATAAGTGTGGAGGAGAAATTATCAAAGTCCCCTAATAGGGCATCATTCCACAAAAAATGTTTGTATAGGATATGGTTCCATGTGGTCCAAATAAGATCCCAACAAGCTCTAGCACATTTGTAGTTACAAAAAATGTGTTGGATTATTTCTATGCTCCAATTGTGTGGACAAAATTCATCTACGAAGCTACACTCAATAAGTCTAGCTTTCAAAAGTAGCCCCTGATAAACCACCATCTAAGCAAAAACCTTTAATAAGTAGGAGACCTTATGCTCCCAAACTATAGTCAAAAGCATAATCAATTTCTTTTGTTCAACTTCAATGCCCCGACCCCTATTAAGAATCTCACTGAAAATGTATCTTGTATGAAGAAGCTACTATAGATTATGTGACTTTAACTCCAAAACGTAACACCAAAGCCAATCCCTCCAAATGGGCCAAGGGTATTCTTATTTAATTTATAAGGATTTGTTGCAGGGATGAGTTCTTGTATGGAAAAACATTGTGATCTAGCTAAACAATTTTGTTGATAAAACAAGGACCAAGACTTTCAGTGTCTCATCCTATTTCCTACAAGTCACCCTACACAAAAAGGCCCCTTCGTAGACAACATCTTAGGTTAGAATCTCTTCATGTGAGAGGAATGCTCTAGAGCTTCCATAACCAAATGGTTTGAATAACTAGAACATAGCCCTTACAATATCCCAAAGTTTGTCATGAAATATAGGGAGAAACAGTTTTCCAATAGTTAGTTGACTTAGTTACCAAGTTAGGTGTAGCCCCTATCTGTCTACCTTCTCTCCTTACTTGCTATCTACATACATAGCCCAAATTATGGCTTCTCTTATTCTATCTTTATCATTCCCCTGCACCCTGGAATTAACATATTCACCAGCTACTACACCCATTAATTATGGTCTTCCATCCACCAACATGCTTACCATGAGCAACTCAAAACCTAAGAAGCCTCTTCCATGATTCATCACAAAAAACACTACAAACAACCCATTTGGTGGACAAAATAGCACGTGAAGACTAATGTCAATCAATTCCAAACCCCCAACATATTTGGGCATTGTGAAAATCTATCACAACATAGTTAGAAGACCCCTTTCACCACTAAACATGGACCAAAGATAATCTCTTGGCAAGGTTCCCAATTTGCCAAATGGGTTGCTAAAAGGCAACCCATTGGAAGTATAATAAACATGACTTGCCTAAAGAATATTACTAGCCACGTTGAGCTTACCAGCAAGTGGAATATCTTAAAAATAGCAACTCAAGAACTTACATTGTAATTTTGGAGGCACTAGTCCACATATCAGCAAGGGAAACATTAACACCAAAAGGAACTCCTGTATATTTAACAATCTAGCCATCTATGACCAACCTCCTAGGACAATTCAGCAAAGTAGGAACTAAATCAATTTTGATAACCCAGAAATTAAACTTGTGATCACTAATAATTGTCCCTGCATGAGTATATCCAGCTAGTCTTTGGCAAAACCAACCAAATCTAGGGAAAACTAAATCAAGAGAAGGGAATCATCAATAAAATCATTGTTTAATACTTCCTCTCATGGAATGTTAATCCCTCTCACTCACCCTCACCATCTATGAACATCAAAGAGACCGTAGTCGAGTGCAACAACAACTAGCATATAATTCTAAGGGGCTAAAGGGCACCTCTGCCTAATTTAGTTATGCGATACAATTTTCTTTTCGTACACCATTCAATGATACAAACATTGAGGCATTAGAAAATGACGTCGTAACCATAGCCGCAAATGAGAATCCAAAATCCCACAAGGGGAGCATATCAAGAATAAAAGACCAGTCAACTGTCATATGTGTTGTTAAAGTCAGTCTTAGGTAATAAAACCTACTCTTGCCTTGTTTCCTTAGCCTTTTCTGCACTCTCATGCCATAGCGACAAGATTCAAAATAAATCACCCATATAAGAATTATGTATACTCTAGTTAGATGATCCAAGATGCAAATTTTTAAATCCAAATAACCAACATCTTAGCCAAGAAGTTGTCTAAGACCAATTCCATTGAGGAGTGTAATTGGTCTCCGAGAACTAATGGAATCTCTCACTACATTTTTGGGAACCAATTTAAACAAGCCCAAATTTTGTATTTTCTCCCAATCTTCCGGTCCAAAACACTTCATGAGCCATATGAAACATGTACTCCCAAAAAAGAACCAACTTATTTAAAATTTTCACATGGGAAACCATCCATTCAAGGAGATTTCCCATTTTATATTGAATTAAGGGCTTGGAGAAGCTCTTCCTCCATCACATCGGCCCCCACCATATCCCTCTCAATACTTTGGACATTAGAAGGAACAACCATCTTGGAAGCCTCCCTCGCAGCAACTACATGCCCTGTAATAATGTACACTCCAAAGATATTCTAAAAATGTACACCAATAATATATTATGTCAGCAAGGCCTTTGACTAGAGCATCCACTGGACATTTCAAACCCAATATTCACTCCCACTCATATCTCTCTTCAGAAAAAACTCAATGTAATATTTGGAAGATGTATCTCCTTCAATTACCCATTGCACCCTGGGTCTAATTTTCAAATCCCTGACACAATACTCCTATATGCACTTAAAGTAGTGTTCCTCCTTTGTTGTGATTTCTGGAAGGTTGGTATTATGAATGTCTTCTTCCAAAAGAGTACATAACTCCTAATTTTTCCCAAGCTCACTTCTTTGTTTGTCACCCAGATCTAGTGACCATT
This sequence comes from Picea abies, assembly GCA_900067695.1. Classification (NCBI taxonomy): domain Eukaryota; kingdom Viridiplantae; phylum Streptophyta; class Pinopsida; order Pinales; family Pinaceae; genus Picea; species Picea abies. Next base: position 6,461 of record CBVK0103235009.1, read on the forward strand.
CTACACAAGCTACAGAGAAACTTTATAGTATGCTTGATTGCTACCTCCCACTACAAAATCTAGTTGTATTCCCCCATTGGCCAAGGAACCATGTTCCACCCCTTAGCAATGAGTAGTTGACAATTTTCATATTCAAATGCAAAACAATAAGCTTGAAAAGAAAAGAAGTATGGAGATCGGCACCCTCCTCTGAGGACATGAGAGTGATTGTATCTAGCTAAATTACAATCATGTATTTTATTGTCGTGCATGCATGAAGTTGTTATCCCTTCCTAAGCAAATACTTGTGTTGGGTTGCCAATAGGCCCATGCCCTGTAGGTCTTCCTTCACCTCACTGTTTGGCCCTCAACTCCAATGCTATATTATAAGCTACTCTAGCTGAAAATGAACAAATTTAGCAGCAAATTCTGATGGTGGGATTAAACCCCAGGAACACCACCACAGCCTACCTTCAAGCCAGTTGAAAATGGGTAGATCACAAGCTCCGGAATATAATATCCATTAAGGATTCATGACCTCATCATTGATTGCAAAGAAACTCACAGTGGAGATATTATTCTCACTGACTCAAGCGATGATGAAATCAGGCGCCCAACCCCCTACTTTTGAGGAGTTGCTTGTTCATGGGATGGATTATAATGGCAAAACCATGGATCCACTAAAGTCCATGTATGTGGACATCATGGATGACATATGTTACTAGTGGAGGGATGTCCTTTCTACACTTGAGTGGTCAGAGAGCAGGTGTAATACAATGGAAATTAACTTCACCTGAGAATCCAGTTATATTATTTGGCATGCATCTTTAGCAAGTAAAGGTATCCTCTAACTTGCAATTTTGGTGCCATCATTACAAATTCGGATATCCTTGGTCATACAGACCCATTAAATGAAACTTGCCATCCCCTTCAGACCTACACTGCCTAATTTGAATCTCTCCACAACTAAGCTTTATAGCATTCTCTCTTAACTGTAGTTGCATTACACAAATTTATTAACTATGGAAATTGTGAAATCTCAAGAGTCTATCTATGAAATATTGTCTTTTCATTTCAAGAATTAGGTAGGATGTCACAGTTGTATTTCTCGGAAAGGTTAACTGTCATGTCATATGACAAGATCCATGAATAGGCAGAATTCATATAACCCTCAGACGTATTGCGCAAGGAGTCATGCTATTCCAAAAGTAGCACCAGAATTGTGTGCCTGTCGCTGAAAGAGAGAATTTCCCTTTATCTCATGGAATAAGTCACAATCATGTATTTGTTTGGAACATATGAAGCACGGGACATGGTATATTGGTATGCTGTTTTCTGAATAACATTTCCCTGATTTTAATGGACAAACAAAAATGAAAGGTAGAATTTTACAGAAAACTGCTTGACCTATTAACACATTATATTTCAATTTGGAAATTTAGAGAATGACCCTTTTCAGTGGTAAGTTTATGTACACAGTTTTAGAAAAGGAGGCTGGCATACAAAATGTAAGATGGAATCATATATGATGCTTTGGAACTTGTTATTATGCTTCCATCTTTGAAGCACAAATATTCATGAGATTTGGCATTCCTCATGTACATAGCTTTGAGAAGAAATACTGTTGTCGATATCTGATTCTTATGCCACTTTGCAAAAAGCCCAGGCACTGGAAAAAATAATTTCACGATATATTTGGTCAAATAGCCATTCACAATTTAATATAATACACAAAATTATGGATCTCAGAAATCGAAGCATATATTGCCAACTTATTCAATATGGCTTCGAATTGCAAGATGATACTAGATGCCTCTTCTTTCATGGGGCACCTTTGGTATGGAAAAATGCATGATAGAATAGAGATAAGCAATTTGATGCTTTGCTAACTGCCCCCAGACAACTAGGAACCAAATGGTGGTTCATTTATATATGTCAGGTCAGTGATCAGTTGCATTGCTCTCTGCTTTATCACTTGTATTAAAAAGTGGCTTTGTATACCTTCCAAGTGACTTCTGCTTATAACCAAATTTCAGGCGTTCCAGTAGCTTTTCCTTGCTTTTCCTCTTTTTTTCCATTTTCATGCGGTAGCGTTCCTCTCTCTCCCTTTCATAAATCCCTTGCCAATGTACCTCCCCTGTCAAAGGCCATAACCATCTCTTGTCTGGATGGTCATCATCTGCCTCTTCTGCCAAATCCTCGTCCATATTCTTTAACAATGTAAAATTGAAATATTTTACCCACATCTGGCCCCTGCGATCATTCAAATTATGGTGCTCTTGCATTGACCCAGTTTGAGGATCCAGGTATATCATTCTTCTGGCACTGTGATAAGCCCAGACATTAACTAGAAGCTCCAGCAGGCGACAATAACAGTGTTTTCTCTGTAATCACAAACAGCAATCTATTTTATTTCTCATGTAAAGGAAATCCTGGAAGACAAACCCCATTTGACACATAATCCTTTTCAGGCAATGGCAAGAAAACATTGGCTTTGATTTAAATGATTCACAATATGGATATTACAGGAGAGAACTATGGCTTTCCTTGTATTTTTATTTATACAAATTGAATAATCAACCTTTTTTTTAAAAGTGCAAGCTCAAGTATTCAGTTTATAGGAGGCAACAACATCCTCTCTTCTTCGAAACTAGTTACTGAAGTGCATCCCGTTCTGTATATGGCACCCATTGCCAATTACTTTCACATCTTGTAAAATACTGGGTTCTATTTGACTAGAATCCCAAGGAAGTATACATGAGAAATAATAGCAGCATTTGCACCTAACTCTCTTGCATTTTAGCTTCTTAAATTTTAATGGACCACTCATGAGACATGCAAGTCATATGCTTCACACAATTTAAATAGGGTGTGGGATTGATTAGATGCACTGCCATAAGAATGCAAGAAATCTTTCAAGATGAAACATAAAAAAGCTAGTGATTAGATACAAACTTAAATTGCAGGCTAGAATGGATTGGCCACTAACATAAGACAGCCAAAGGCCTTTTTGTCTATTTACTCCACAAAGAAAACTATGGCTCAGTAAGGTGTCTCCATTAGGCTGAAGAAAATAAAGCTGTTCGGAAAAATATCTTCCAATCATTTCAGGAAATAAAAGAAACAGTAAATTCACATTTCTAGATATAACCCTTCGACTTGAAAACTTGCAGCAAGAATGAAAATATTCAGTTGAATAGAAATTGAAATTAATTAAAATACATTTCAGTTGAACAGAAATTGAAATTAATGAAAATGCAATTCAGTTGAATAGAAATTGAAATTACACTTTAATGCAGTCATAATAAGCATAACCTTAATTAAGTTCTAAATTTAGCTTCTGTTTTGTATGGGCTTCGTGTCTAGTTGTTAAGTTTGACTTGGTCTTTTTGATGTAATAGTGTAAAAGCTGACCCATGAGTGGTCTAGGGGGAAAGTGGTAAGTTGTTAAAGTTATTTCAGAGACATATAATGTAAAGTCAGTCTTAACAGTTCTGCTAGGGCTTTGGGTAAAATGATTAAGTTTAGTCTTATCTAAAAGGATTTGACAGATTGAGAAAGGACTCCAAGGTTAGACAAGGTCAGCTATGTGTTGTCCGAGTTGAGATACGTTGGTGGACAGGGTGTATGTCTGAGTGGGTGCAGGATAAATGCTCATTGTGATGTAATGGACAGTTTTGGGTAATGCACAGAATGGCTTTGGAGAGGGTTGTAATCCTGGTTCTCGGGTTTCCCACAATAAATCTGTCTCTTATGTACCTGGTATGCAATTCACTGTTATGCTTTTTGTTGAGTTATTGCTTCTTATGGATATACAATAGACAGATGCTTTACTTAAAGCAATGGGCATGGTTAATAGTTTTGAACTTTGAACAGTGTTAGTGATTTAAGCTGTGTTAGAGACTTTAGTGCATTATTGTAGTTAGTGTTTAAGATTGCATCCAACTTTGGCAAATATTGGCATCCATTGGCAGTTAAAATATGTCCAATATGTTGGCCACTAAATAAGTATAATATTTTGGGGGGTATTCCCTGCAAACTCAATGACTAGTGTTTGAGAACTAAGTGAGTGAGTTGTCTTAGGATTGGATTCTCTTAGTATAAGAGGGACAAGAGCTCTTGTGTCTGAAGTACAAGAGAACATACAAACATAAGATAGCAGGCAAAAAGCACTGTTGTTGAATGTGTTCAGATTGGACAATAGACAGATATCAGAACAAAGTACAAAAGGTGATCAGGCAGGCAGAGACAAGGAGACTGGGTTTTGCAAAGGACAAATTTTTCATCCAATTTCCAATCAGACACTTGATAAGACAGCCAATAGGATTGCGGAGTGGGCAGTGGATGAAAGCAGAAGTAAGAATCGGAAGACAAGTCCATCAGGATGGTGGACAATGATATTAGGGTTCTCGATGGACATGTCACCACCCCATTTCCAATGAGATGTTGGATACCGCTTCTGATTGGACAACCTAAACAGAGGTAAATGAGGATGGCCCCATCAGAGACAAGGGACTACACAGATGAAGAGGAGACTAATTAGGAGTGACCAAAAATGTTGGACAACGGGAAGACAACTCATGTGTCCCCATTAAAAGGAGGTAATGCAATGGACAAGGGGAAGTACAAAGAAGATGAGACATCAAATCGGGGTAGCGGAGGGCAAGGGAGCCCACTGATCAGAAACCTGCTGAATCAACCCAGTGATTGGAAACCTGCTGAATCAACCTTTTCTTACTGCAAACATGGAAGAAAGAGAAAGAGGTCAAGGAAAGGAGCAGGAAAGACAGTCATAGATAGTGTGAAGCGCAGGAAAGGGAAAGAGAAAGGGATCATAATAAAGAAAAAGAAAGAGTGAGAAAAGGCAAAAGAGAAACAGCATGGAAAAGAAAGGAACAAAGCTCAGAACATAGAGCGCAACGGAGGGAGTCCACTAAGAATCGGCACAAAAGTCAAATAACTTATAAGTCATCAAAAGTCCATGCAAGGATCAGGCACAGGTCCCCAGACTTAGATAGAGAGCACAGAAACAGATAAAATGCAAACAGTTCTGACGAGGAGAGAGATATCCATCCTTGCCGAAGAAGACCTAAGACTATGGATCCAAACTGAATCCACACTTGTGATGGAAGCATAAATGGGGATGACCATCTGTTTACCCTAGATGCAATATGGCAAGCATATTGAGAATCAAATGCAGGGAATAGGTGGGCTCAATTTAAAGGGTCTTCGTGAGGAAACACTTTGTCATAGTAAAGAAAAGTGGATCCACAATGCCCATCCAACCAATGGGAGGTTGTTTAAAAAATCAAGGAAACATGGGCTTACTCCATGTGAAGCCTTTTGCATTTATGCAATTGAAGAATACCAAGCAAAAGAATGGAAAGACAGACGTCAAGTATGATGTCCACATAAAGATCACTGTGTCAACTCAGCTATCAAAATCTAGAAGAGAAGATTAATCGCTTCATATTAGGATTGAAGTCAAGTACTCAAGTGAATGACATGACCAAGCACCTACATATACAGAAGTTGTCGATGCAGCACTAGAGATGGAAGGAGAAATAGACGTGTCTACAATGGGCAAGGAAACTAAGAAGGACAAATGGGAGAAAAAAATTAGAAAATGGGAACACATTGAAAATTTTCATAGCTCACAGGCATGGACATAGAAAAGCAGAAGCAAAAAAGCAAAAAAAAAAGCAGAAGCAAAAAAGAGAAGAAGAGAGAAGGAAGAATGGGATTTTACCCCTCACAAACTGAAAGAGTATATCTTTTGCAGGGATCATAATACAACAAATCATACTAGGGTGAATTGCCTGAACAGTGCAAGGAACAAGGAGAAGTTTTCTAGAAGAGTTGCCCTGCCAATACAGAGTGAACAAAATGTCTTCATTGTTCAAGGCTCAAGCTAAGCAAGGAGGTGTCGAGATTCACAAGACAGGATCAAATGTAACCAACCAGCAAACTCAAATTCTGCAATAAAGGAAATTTAGAAACAGCACTAGTATGCTAGAGAGAGAAGCATAACCATACAACACTAGTGCACTAGAGACAGAAGCATAACCATCCACAATAGTGTGCTATAGAGAAATAGAACCCAAGAACAAGAGAGTGCTATAGTTTATGGGACCGTAGGCTAAATCACTTTTGTAAAGAATGTAAAAATAACCATGTGATGTGAAATATTACAAATGAGAGTTGTGAATATATACACAACTCATGGGGTAGAGCACGTTCCCCAATATGGTTTTTGGGCCCACATTGACTGGGTCAGCCTTAACCAAACCTAAATATAATAATGAGGTCAGCGTTGGGTAAAAGTAAAGTTTACACCATTTTCAACACCCCCCAAGTTGAACGAAAGGCCATGGAGAAAAATGATGAAAACAAATGGGAGTCAGTTTATAAATACCCAACTCAATATAAGGTCAGTTCTGGCCGAATACAAAATAAGAGTGGATCTATGAATGCCCAACTCAATATAAGGTCAGTCGTGGTCGAAATACAAATGAAAGTGGGATTATCAATATCCAACTCAATATAAGGTCAATCGTGTTAGAATATGAAGGATTGTGCTCGTTTTACCATTGACAATACCATGGTTGCACAGAGCAGGAGCGGAGCGGGAGCGTTTTAGAGAACGGGAGCGTCGGGAGCATCATTTTCCA
>CBVK0103235021.1:0-15100 GCA_900067695.1 Picea abies
AGCAGGCACTTTATATATAAAATATTATCCTTACTTACAAAAAAAAAAAAAATATTCACAGACTTTGATCAACAATTATTATTGATATACTATTTTTCATGAATTTTTATTCATCAACCCAAAGCATCCATCGAAATATGTGGCCTTATTTTACTCACTGTCTTTTGTATTTTTATTGTGCAAGTTTTATCTGATGTTTTTAGCAGTCTTTGACATATGCAATTTTATTCAACTGACAACAAACTTGGTGATCCTCCATTTTTTCATTCCATTAATTTCTTTGACAAGTTGGCGGTTTCATTGCCAGTTTCCACCAACCAAAATGGCCCTTAATCCCATGATCACCCATATGAACAATGTGCAATGTATATATATAAAAATATATATTTTCAATGAACGTTTGACATCCTTCATCATCATATCGACAATTATTATCACTTTGACCAAAAGTTAGGGGGCTTGACAGGTCGTCTCGGGCTCCAGGCTGGTGATATGTTAGTAAATTCCAGGAACCTAGATCCCCCACCATACCTTTGCACTATGCGTTGAATAAGTATAGTGAGGGATGTCTATATAAACCCACATAATATTTTTCTCACTTCCAATGTGGGATAAATAGCGTTACATGAGATGATCAACACTATCAATTTCTTGATCAAATGACTGCTGAGCCTTCTCACATTTTCCTCTGCATCGATCAACTGCTCAGTCTTTCCATCGATCATGTTTACAGTCATAGTCCAGTTCAAAAGCCTTTACTTCCTCATTAGGTGTTATCATGTGATCTACCTTAGATTTTGCCAATAATCCACTGTATGAGACTACAACACATCGTCCAAGTCATTCTTAGCTTCTGAATTCTATGAAAACACTGTGTTCTTTAAACCTGCTATTTCAAAGCACATTCCATGTTTCTTCAAGTGAATTACATCGCTCAGTATTTTCATTTTCAGATTTGTACTTAATCTATTTTCATCATCACCTCATTGCTGCATAATTTTCCATTCATTGTCAAGTATGGTCTCTTGATATTTGATCTTTATTGTTTTTAAGTCATCCAAATTAACATATTCACTCTCAACAATCTTATGTAATATAATATTGTAGCATCTATATTCTTTCTTGGTAGAAGCCTATCCAAGAAAGATACCTTCATTATATCTAGCATCAAATTTTTTGAGATTCTCATCAAGCCTTTTGATGTAACACTTACTTCCAAAGACCTTGAAGTATTTTACTAAAGGAGCTCTCCCAAACCATAGTTCATAAAGATTCTTATTACTATTAATCCCGAGTTGACCTATATTTAATATGTATATTGTTGTGCCTACAACTTCCCTCCATTATCCATCAGATAATTTTTCTTCATTGAGCATAGTCCTTGTAGCCTCCTGGACTGTTCTATTCCTACTCTTAGAAATCCCATTTTTCTTAGGAGTTCTGGCAGCAGAGAATTTTCTTTTTATTCCATGAGTTTCATAGAAGAGATTGAGTATTATTTTGTTTCTTTAACTTTAAGAACTTATCCTTTTTTCCTCTCATATGTTTCGAGCACCCACTGTCAACATACCAAAGGTCTTCTTTATCTCAGGATTTCAAGGAGATAAGACATTCCCTTTTTGATGTTTTTTTTCTTTACAAAGCTTCTCTTGCTCTCTAATGAAATTTGTTTTTTCTGAGACTTCCATTAATCTACAATTAATGGATTTATGTCCATAACTATGACCTATGAAGCATTCTAGGTTCCCTTCTTGTAGAGGTGTAAAGGAGTTATAATTTATTGTTTTAACTTGATTTACTTTTTGGTTATCTTTAAGGTTATATTTCTTAACCCTCAAGTTTTTCCTTCCATATGCTCTACAATTCATAGCATTATGCCCATAGTTATCACATGAATAAAAATAACCCCTGAACATATGTGAAGATATTCTGAAAACGAATTTATTTGTCAACCCCTTTTTGTTAGTATTGAAAGTAGGGGGAATAGTACTTTATTTCTTCACATACCCAAGCCCAGTCTTGTTGTTAGGATCTTTCATTTCACTTGAACTGCATGTGTTTTCTTGTTTTTCCAACCCGTGTCTCTTGGTTTTGTAGTCAACAACATTATGATAGTAATAAAAACAATACCCATAGGATGCACTTTTGTACTTGGGAGTTTTTTGGTCTTCTTTCTTGTGATATCTATTTCTTTTGAGGTTACTCTTCTTGGGAGGAAGAGCAGATTCTTAAGCATAGGAGTTTGCATTCTTGTCATCCTTTTGTTGCATAGTTGTTTCTTTGGAGGTATCATCACAACACTTGTCATGTTCTACATCAATCTAAGTAATAGGACTTGATCCTTTAACCATCTGTACTTGGTCATATCCAAGGCCAAATTTGTTCAAGGGAAATATTTTTAGACTGAGAATTTTATCAAGGGCTTTAGTTCCTTTCTTGAATTTTCAACAGTCTTTAGTTGATCCTTGAGCCCAACAACTTCTTGTTTTAAATTCTTGTCTTCTTCCATGCTAATGGTTGCTTGTTGACTTGAATTGTGTAGCTCCTCTTGTGAGGATATTAGTTGTCTTTTTAAGGTCTGATTTTCTTCCTCACTTTCTAGCTATTGTTGTTTGAGCTCTTCAACCTTTTGTTGCTCCTTATTAATATATTGTTCCAAGGATTCCAATATCTCCTGATCTAGTAGTACTTGGATTATAAAGTCAACTATGATTTTCTCAAGTTATTTCTTCTTTGAACCTTGTTTCCTCCTTTTCTCTAGCATGATATCCTTTAGTTGTTTACACCTTTGTTTGTATTTTCTCAGTTCATCCAAAGTACAATCAAGCTCAGCTTCAAGATTGAATTCTTCTTCAATGTCCGAGTCTTCTTCAAAAGAATATTCATCAATAGAATTGTTGTAGACTGAATTTTTTTATGATTGATATGCTTCTTTTGACATCTCATCTGAGTAGAGGTCTCTTATCTTGTCCCAATGTTCCTTTGCAGAGTTACATTCACTTATCTTCTCTTTGAAATCATCAGGTAATCCATCAAGGATTGTATTCATTTCCATTGAGTTACTTTTCTTGGATTTCTTTTGAGTTGGATTCCTTACTCTATTTGGTGGGAAGTAATTAATGATCAATGACATCCATACTTTGTGTCCCAATGCCTTCAGATGACCTTCCAATCTTGTACTCCAAAATATGTATTCTTCTTTTCTAGGTATTGGAGTTCCATTCATAGTGTAAATATTTTTTCCATCCATTTTCTAGGTATTGGAGTTCCATTCATAGTGTAAATATTTTTTCCATCCATGTGTTCTTAATTTGATCTTCCTTTCAGTTTGTTAGACTGTTCTTAAAGGAACCTTTCTCTGATACCAATTGATGGAATATCCAGCAATACTGAGAGGGGGGGTGAATCAGTATTGCCTACTTTTTTCTTATTAATTACATCAATATTAAGCACACACATTAATTATTCAATTAAGAAATAAATGATGAACAAACCCTTATGAACATGAGATTTTATTCTGGAACCCAACAAGGAAAACCACCAACTCTTTTCTCATTAATAAATTGTTCTTTTAAAAAACTATTTTCAAGCTACAACTTGATGGAGAGACTGTCCCCAAGTTTCTTTAGCTACGACTGAAGGGATGCTTCCACACCCCATTTATCAGTTACAACTAGAAGGAGGATACAACCCCCTAGTTTATCAGCTACCAATGAAAGGATGCTTCGACATCCTACTTACCAACTACAAGTGAAAGGAGGCTATGACCCCCTAGTTTATCATCTACCACTAAAAGGATGCTTCGACACTCTATTTACCAACTACAACTGGAAGGAGGCTACGACCCCCTATAGGCTTGTAGCCTACCCTAACACCACCCTACCACCTTGTTTTAAATTTATTGTCGAAATGTGAATTTGTTGCTAACATCCAACTAATTTCATAATGAAATTCAATATCTTCTTCTCTTCATATTGAATTTGATTCATGCGGCCATAAACACAAGTCCTATTAGATTTGACTTTTTTAGCTTGACTTGTTTTCCCTTGATCCACCCTTCCTCCCTTTATGTAGGTTATTACACTTATAACTCTCTTACTGTAATATGTTCGAGGTGTTAATAAACACATAGAGATATTATCAATTCTTCAAGTCTTCTTAGAATCATTAATTGTTGCACTTTCTACTTGTCTTGTTGTAACCTCTGCTTGTATGGTGTTTTGGTTATCTGCAGTCAAACTTCAACTCTTTCTCTTTGGCTTTTGTGATTTAATCTTCAATGTATCTACTGTAGTACAATAAAGGTCTTCTATCTCACACACAGGATTGCATAACTACTGCTATGTCTCCTTCTATTCTTGATATTCAATAAGACATTGGCATACGCCCTAGAACCAATCGTTCTTCTTCTTGGACACTGCTTATGTTTTGATCTTATTCTCTCAGGTTGCAGAGACACTTTATTTTCACCACTCTTTCTCATTTATATATTCTTCCAACTAGTGCTTCTTATTTCTCCCTTTTCCTTTTATCCCCCATATGTGTAGTGTTGGAACTGTGTTCTTTGGTACTTTATCCTTAGGGATGCCAGGCCTTTACATCCTTTCAAATTGTGTGAATCAGATTCCACTGAAACATATCATATGGTCAAAATTTGATCTTCCATTAGTCAGGCGATCCCGGCATGTCCATAGGTTATGAACAAATTGACGATCATGACTTAATCTATAGGTGAGTGAATGATTCTCGTTTACTTCATAACTTTGTTGTTCAGGAGTCCGGTCTTTGCAATCTTCCAATTATCCCAAAGTGCATTTTGCCAAAGTGTTAATCATGAGTTGACATGTATGCATAAACTTAAATGGTCTAGATTTATTTCTGAGCTTTGGTACTCCTGGACTTCGGGGGTTCGGAGGTCCAGGTAATTGTTGCTCTAATTTCCTTCGGAGTGTGTTTCACTGAAGTGCGTATGCTATATCAGATGGTCAATATTCAGTCTTCCGTTTAGATTTACGATCCAGGATTATTAGAGGCCTTTCAAGTAAATCATCGGTGGATACTACTTGTTGTTGGTTAATAACTTTGCTTATGCTATCCTTCCACCCTACATGATCAATGGTTGAGAATTCTCCTGAAGGATCTTAGATCCATGAACAGTGTTGACTTCGGACTTCAGTGCTTCGGGTAGTTGATGGTGGTAAAACCTAGGAATACCATACACCCATAGTGACATATCCATTGATGTCACTGTTGACATGGAACTACCTAAGTGGCTGCCACATGTCACCTATATTTATGGCTTACATATGCATAAAGTACCTATGGGACCTTCACACTTGTCACCACCTGATTGGTCCACGTGTCCTAGCTGACATCATTGTTGATGACGTGGGCTCTCAATGTGTGTGCTATGTGTAGTAACCTCATGACTTCGAAACTTCGGCCTTCAGGTGAATTTACATGTTCTCAACTCCATTTTTTTGAAGTGGTCAATGCCTAAGTTTTCCATCATCTTGATCCAACAATCATCATGTATTGTCCAGAACTAAAGGTCCTCAACCATTTCAGCCTTCAGGATGTCGGGTAATTCAATTTCTCCACTTCCCAATTCTCCCGAAGTGAGATTCCCCAAAGTCTAAACCTTGAGTAACTTGACTTCATCTAATGGTCATTCTTTAACCCAAAACAGATTAACATGATCCAATGACTGTCAGGATCTCAGTCCTTTGGCCTTGTTTATCCTATCCTTCTACTTTCCTTGATCCAACGATTAGGATATCTTTCAAAGTGTTTCCTGAGATCAGATGGCTTGTGTCTACTTTGGGACATTTGTGTCTTACTTTTTCCTTCCAATAAACATGATCCAATAAGTGTTTCCTTATATTGAACGACTTGCCTCTACTTCATGATATTTGTGGCTTACTCTGTCCTTCCACTTAAAAATTATCTAACCGTCGTAGTTTGTCCTGAAATGATAATGGATGACTCATGTGAGTCATCTTCTTTTGAGCCTCATGTGCATCATCTCTTCTGATATTTTTGGGTTTATACTTAGATTCTCTGCAAGCAACCTCTCCTGATATTTAATCTTTGCATAATTTCATATTGTTTGACATCAATGAAACACATCAATGATACCTCCATATATTTATTTAACATGAACTCTGCATACTATTATACTGTTTGAAATCAATGACAACAAGCTAATGACACCATGTATAACAAACCTTGATAAATAGGTGAAGTATCATGGATTGATTGGTTTGAGAAGCACTGTCAATATTGGACATATTTTTATGAAGGTGACTTGAATGTCAAGCATTTCCAATATTGTACATAACGTTATGAAGGTGACTTGAATGTCAAGAATTATCAATATTCGACATAATGTAATGAAGGTGAGTTGAATATCAGTAGAAAGATAATATTGACTAATATATTGTATGCGTTTGATACACTCATCCTATATTGTATAAGGTTGATATTGTGTCATTAAGATCCATGCCTGAAAGAATAAACTATCCACATAAAAAGGGTAAATGGATAACCCAATATAAATCCATACAAATCACAAATAAAGAAGTTAATAAGATATGGTTCATTAAAAGTGATTCCAAGAAGGAAGCAGCTTTCAAAGAATCCAAGAAGACAAGAAAGAATAAGAAAAATTCAAAGTCAAGCTTCATCTGTAGCGGTTATTCAAATGAATATGAAGAAATAGCCAACTTCATGAGCAGGTTGAAGAAAGGAATTGGAAATTACAAAGGTAATATTCCCTTAAAATTTTTTAATTGTGGTAAAACTGGTCATTTTGCTTCCAAATGTCCTTATCCTGAGAATTTAGATAGTGATGAAGAAGAAGTTCCCAAGAATGAAAAGAAATGTTAGAAAGGAGACAAGAAAAGAAATCAAAGAAAAATATTCAAGAAAAAGTATCTACTCAATAGAATATAGTTCATCATCTAATGAGGATAACGATAGTGACAGTGACTCAGAAAGAGTTATCTTTATGGAAATGGAAACTCAGAAAGGAAGCCTTGAAAATGAAAAAGAATATTATGAAGAAGGTGAAGTGGATATTGAGGCAGAACTAATCAGTGCTTCAAGTTATCTAAAGATGGAAAGGAGGAAAAACAAGTCCCTCAAGGAAGAATTGATCAAGCTAAATGAGGGTTCTCAAAACCCTAACAAAACTTTTGAAGAAGTCCAACAAATTATCATAAATCTAAAGGTTCATCTGGAAGAATCCAAAATGATTTAAGAAACACTCAAGAAACAGTTGGAAGAAAATCATAAAATAAACGAATCTTTGGAAGACTAAATAGTATCACTAAGAAAGGAACTTCAAACAAAGGACGTCCAACAAAAAATTTGCAACAACACCAAAATATTGGATGAAATCATCAACGGCCAAATCCCAAGCTATGACAAGTTTGGACTAGGATACAAACAAAATCATATTGAGAAGGGTTCAAGCTCCATAACGACAAAAATGGAATAAAAAAAGAACAACTATGCATAAGTCATCAAAGGTCCCATAAAGAAGGAAGAATGCAAGCCTTCAAAGGAGAATATTCAGGTAGTGGAGATCATTCAAGAAGAAGATCATCCAATCTAAGGAATGTGGAGTCAATAACCAACAATGGAGAGGACTCAAGAAGAAGATTATAGAAGAGCTCCACCACCTAGAATATCTCCCACACTCAGGTACCATACTATCTTTCTTGGGTTATTCCTGCAACAATTTTGGGCACAAGACCATAAATTGTAGAGCCTATGATAAGAACAAAAGAAATTATGGAGGCTACTATAGGAATAATTATCTCAGAAAACCTCATGAAGAATATAGCAAAAACTATAACAGTTTTGTCTCATTAAATAATGAAATAGATTAATGTTACACGTGCAACAATTTCGGACACATAGCCAAAGATTACAGGTTGATTGTTCCTCCAAGGGAACTGAATCATGATTTTAACAGTCATGTAAAAGAACCATCAAGGATGTGGAAAAGGAACCAGGATAAATTGTACATTGAAGAATGTTCGATTGCTCTACAATCCCAAAGAAGAAAAAGTGATTGGTACATTGACAACAGTTATTCAAAGCCCGTGACAAGGGACAAGGACATATTTGTAACTCTAAAAATAAATATATGGATCAATTTCATCTGGAATGATAACTCAACCAAAATTATAGGAAAGGGCATAGTCAATCTTGGAAGCAAAGATGCCATGGTAGAAAATGTCCTACTTGTCGAAAATATGAAGCATAATCTACTAAGTGTGAGTCAAATGTGTTACCAGGGACAAACACTTCTATTCAACTCAAATAAATGTGAGATAAGGAAAGAAGGATCAAGAAAATTGGTGGCGACAGCAATAAGGACTCCAAAAAACATTTACATCTTAAATGAGATTGGAAAGGAAATATGTTACTTGGGAAGGGAAGATGAAATTTGGATTTGGAACAGAAGAATGGGCCATATGAACTTTGACAATCTTGTCAAAATTAGGAGAAAGGAAGTGGTAAGAGAAATTCTTGAAATTTCAAAGCCAACAAAAACTATGTGCAAGCATTGTCAACATGGAAAACAAACAAGAACTGCATTTGGGACAAAGGAATACTCTACAAAAAACCCATTGGATATTGTACACACTGATCTATGTGGACCAATGAGAACAAAAGGGTCGAATCGAGAATAGTACTTCATGCTACCTATTGATGATTATACAAGAATGACCGGAGTCTGTTTCCTCAAGAAAAAGTCAAAGGCATTCGAATGTTTCAGGATATTCAAAGAGATGGTTGAAAACGTGACTGATTTGAAAATCAAGTGCTTGAGATCAAACAATGGAGGTGAGTTCATGTTAAAAGAATCCAGGAATTTCTATGAAGCATATGGAATAAAAAGGCAATTCTCAACAGCTAGGACACCTTAGCAAAATGGATTCGTTGAAAGGAAGAACACAATTGTATAGGAAATGGCTAGAACCATGTTGAAATATTCCAATTTGGGTGATATATTTTGGGTACAAGAAGTACATACAGTCGTTCATATATTGAACAAAGGATTGCTTAGAAGTAACAATGAGAAGACTCCATATGAACTATGGAAGGGAATATCGATGAATGTCAAACACTTTAGAGTGTTTGGAAGAAAATGTTACATAAAAAGAGAAGATAATAAGATTGGAAAATTTGACTCTCAGGTTGATGAAGGCATATTGGTTGGATACTCAAGTAAGAGAAAGGAATACAAATTATATATCCTAAGACTAAAAAAAATAGTGGAAAGAATCAATGTAAAGATTCATGAAACAAATCTGTTGAAGACCATAGAAGAAAACAAAAATTCAAAAGAGTAGGAAGCATAAGAAGAAGTAGTAGAAGAATAAGAACCAGAAGAGAAGCATCAAGAAATATATAAATAAGAAACATAAGACAATCAACAAGATCTCCAGACACCTTATAAGAAACCTAAATGTTGGTGTCAAAAGAATCATCCACTGAAACAAATTATTGGGGATAAAAAATGTAGGATTAGAAAACCGAAGAAAATGATCACATACATAAGAACAAATACATATAGAATTATTATCCACAGTTGAACCAAGAATCGTTTAGGATGCCAACAATTATGAACATTGGTTCAAGGCCAAGGAAGCATAACTGAATCAAATAGATAATAATGAGACATGGGAACTAGTTCCAATACCTAAGGACAAGAACATAATTGGTACAAAATGGGTGTTTAGAAACAAACTAAACGAAGATGGAAAAGTAACCATAAACAAAGTAAGGTTAGTATGCAATGGATACATAGATGATTTTAGTGGCTAATTTTCGCAAATGGGCTAATTTTCCATGGTTTTTCTCCAAAAATGATTCATTGATTTCCATTTTTTTATAAAAATGATTTTCCCAAATTCCATAGAATAAAATTATTGAACCTTAAAAATCGCTAAAACCTTAAAGAAACTATATAAAATACTTCGAAATTTGAATATTTTTACAAAACTTTCACCAGACATTTTACATTTTTCATATTAAGGACTAGTAATATTATCCTAAATTTCTACATTTTAATATAAATTTCCATCCTTAAAATCATACCTGAATGGATATGCTAAAGTTGAAGGAATATATTTTGAAAAAATATTTGATTGTGTTGCTAGACTGGAAGTAATTAGAATGATCTTGGCCTATGAATGTTCCAAAAGGATCATAGTTTATCATATGGATGCAAAATCAACATTTCTAAGTGAAGAATTAGAAGAAGAAGTCTACATCAAACAACAAAAAGAGTTCCTACTATCAAAAAGGGAAGAATATGTTTATATATTAAATAAAGATTTGTATGTACTCAAACAAGCCCCTAGAGGCTCGTATTCAAGATTGGAAAAGTACTTACAACAACACAGATTCAGAAAGGGAAATGAAGATAGTAATATCTACATTAAATTGGATCAAGACAACATACTTATCATTGAAGTATATGTGGATGACATCATCTTTGGAAGTGGTTATGATAGGTTGAGTCTGAAGTTTTCCAAGGACATGCAGAGTGAGTTCAAAATGTTCCTACTTAGTGATTTCACTTTCTTCCTGGGACTCTAGATATCTTAGCTAGATGAAGGTATATTCATTGTCCAAACCAATTACATCAAATAAATTCTAAATAAGTTCATAATGGAATATTGAAAACCTGTAAATACTCCTATGGTGATCGATTGCAATTTGAGAAAATATGACGATTCTAAAGAATAAGATCAACGACGTTATAGATTGATGATTGAAATTCTACTCTATGTGACAATATCAAGACCATATGTAATGCAAGTAGTTGGATAGGTTTCAATATTTCAAGAATCAATGAAGGAAACCCATTTTATGGTAGTAAAGAGGATATTCATATATCTCAAAGGAACAACAGATTTTGGACTATGGTATCCGAAAGGGAATGATATAACTATAGTGTTCTGTACAGATGACTATTGGGCAGGGAGCATTGATGATATAATAAGTACCATTGGAGTATCCCTATACTTGGGTGATTGTTTGGTATCCTAGTTAAGTAAGAAACAATATTTAGTATCCTTTTCCACAATAAAAACATAATAATTCTAGTAATAGCATGTTGTACTCAGGTCCTCTAGATGAAGAAAACCCTACAAGACATACTAGTAAAATATGATGAGCCTATTTCAATATTCTATGACAATATTGGTGCTATAAGCTTCTCCAATAATCCAGTGATGCATTACAAAACCAAACATATTCCTATCAAGTTCCACTTTCTACAGGAACAAGTCACATAAAAGACTATCAACTTAGAGTACATTGGGACAAAAGAAAAGATTGAAAATATCTTCACCAAACCTCTTCCAAGGGAGACCTTTGAGTATCTTCAATAGGAAATCAGAGTAGTTCCCACTCCACATTGATCTACATGACATCATGCAAAGAATATAGGGGGAGAGAAATCATCAAGGGTGTTGGACATGGTGTTGGAATTGATGTCAAAGGAGATCAACATGCTCAATATTGAACATATTGTTCAAAGTTGAAACTGATGTCAAAGAGAGTATGTGATGTTGGTATTGGAATTAATGCAAAGAGGTCAAAATTATGGTCATCATCATCAAAATTGTGCATATGATATTATCAAACTCATGCATTGAATACTTATGATACTAACTTTGTCCTATCTAAATGAAAAGGGGAAAGATCAAAGTCTGGTGCTCAATAAAATGTGTAAGAGGGTCTGTTATGAGAGTCTATATTAGACATCTTGATATGTTACTTGAAGAAATTCAACTATCATTTGCTTCGAGTTCGAGTTGCATTTCCTCCAACTTCGACTAGCATTGCCTTCAACTTTGACTTGGATGACTTTGACATGAATTTCCTTCAAATTCAACTTAGATAAATTTGACTTGCATTGCCTTCCACTTTGACTTGGATAACATCGAATTTCATTTCTTGACTCTTGGTCGACTCAAATTTAGTCAACCTACTTTTCCTTGACCCAAATTGCATTTTTGTTGATTCATTTTTTCCATTTTGACTTCTGAATGGTCGAAACTATTTTATTTTCCAACTCAAATTTGGTCAACTTATTTTTCCTGGACCCGACTTTCATTTTGGCCAACTCATTTTTCCATTTCAACTTTTGGGTGGTCGACTCTATTTTATTTTCTGACTCGATTTGTGGCTTGAGTGGATGAGAATTTCATTTCATATAAACAACCAGAGTTACAATTGTTTTAAGAAAATAATTCCATGTTGGTGAGACAAATAGGCTATAAGGCTCTTGTTTACATATCAAAAATATTGATCTTCAATGATCCAACAAATACAATATGCTCATAGTAACTATAGAGGAACAATTATTTGATGGATGAGGTCGACAAACAATGAAATCATAAATTCTAAGGATCATGGACAACAAATATTGATCATAGATCGTTGGATCAATATGGAAGTCTGAGAAAAAAATAATAAGAGTCAATCCATAACTTATATCAACTCATAAAGGCTAAAAATATGTTTAAATATAATTAACACCTCAAGACCATGGTTTTTTCAAGGAATTATTACAACAATAAACAATTTTTAGCACCCAGATATTCCATTAATGATGAACAACTTACAAGGGATTTGAAGTTATTTTTGAATTAAAGATTTATTTTTTAATGAAATAATGTTATAATTATTATTAAATTAAATGACGAGGTTCATTGGTTCATACAAAGAGAGACAATGTTTCAAATTCATACCTATTGGAATATTGTATAAAAAAAAAGGTATAAAGGAAGGAAAGTGTCTATGTAGTCTAATTCAGAAGATAAAAAATAGAAGTAGAGTCCAAGGAAGTATATGAAACCTAAAACATACACATGAAGTGAGGTTGGAAGTGAGGATCAAGGGAGGATTGGAGTCCTCTATAGGTTGAAGCCTGGAAATAAGGGAGTTGGTGCCACCTCAAGTTGGTGCTTGAAAACAAGGGAGTTGGTGCTTCCTCAAGTTGGTACTTGAACACAAGGGAGTTGGTGCTTCCTCAAGTTGGTGCTTGAAAACATGGAGTTGGTGCTCTAAATAGGGGATTGATGTCTCCTTGAATTGGTTCTCAAAATAAGAGAGATTGGTGTCTCCTACACATTCTAACTTGTGTTTTTGTTATTGTTATATTTAATTTATGTTTTCGGTACATTCTTGTTGATCAGTTGTTGTGATTAATAAGTTTAATAATTAATTATTATTAAAAATATTAAAAAAGAAGAAATATTGATTCACTCCCCCTCTAAGTATTGGCCAATATTTCAACAATTGGTATCATATAAATTTCCTTCACCACAGTCTAAAAACTTCAAGGTAGATTCTAAGAAATCCAATGAATAGCAAGAAGGAATGTCCTCCAACAAATCACCATTGTTCAAAGGAAATGATTATGCATTTTGGAGTATAAGGATGTAAATATATCTGATGGATCTTGGATGTGATGTTTGGATATCTATGGTAAATGGTTACACTGCACTAACTATTGCACCTTCAGATGCTACTGTGAAGAAACTCTACAATGATAATTCATGATATGTTAATGCAATTCTAGGTGGATTAGAAAACCCCATATTTGTAAAAGTGATGCATTGTAAATAAGAAAAATAAATTTGGGACAAACTTAAAGTCATCTATGAAGGATATGGTAAATTTAAGAAAACAAAACTTCAAACATACAAAGGGCATTTTGAGAGTCTAAAAATGAAAGAGAAAGAAAACATTAAAGAATATTTTCAAAGAGTGGATGAAATAATCAATTCAATCAGAGCATTGGGAGAAGAGCTAAAGCCAATTTATTGTCCAAAAGGTTTTTATATCATTACCAATGATATATGATGACAATATATTTACCTTGGAAGATCGAGAATACCTTGAAAACCTTAAAATGTAAAAAACTCCATGGTATTCTCATAGCCTATGAGATGAGAACAGGGAAAGAAAAACCATCTAAAGGAAAAACATCCTTCAAGGCATCAAAAGAAAAGAACGATCAGGGGCAGATGTTTAATGAAAATCACTCATACTTATCAGATGAAGAAGAGTCCAAGTTTATAAGGAAACTCAAGAAAGTGTTTGGAAAACACAAAGGGAAGTTACCTTTCAAATGTTTCAACTATGGAAAAACTGGACACTTAACTAACAAATATCCCTATCCCAAACAAGAGGATAATGATGATGAATAAGATTACAATAAAAAACACCATAAAAAGGATAAAACCCAATGCAAAAGTAAATTCTACAAGAAAAAAAAAAATTCTACTCTAAGGAAGAAAATAGTTCATCTAACATGAGTGGAGATGAAGAGTTAGACCATATATTTATGGGTATAGAAACCCAATATAATATTTCTAAAAACACTTTTTAGATTGAGGAAAAATCTGAGGTTGAAGGAGAAGTAGACTCAGAAGCTAAACTAATCAATGCTCTAGATGAACTTATAAAGTATAAAAGGAAGAACAAATTACTAAGGGGACAACTGCAAGAATTTCAAGGAGCACAACAATTAAGAGAAAATGAAGTTTTTCAAAACCATCAATGAATCAGAGAAAATCATCATTGATCTGAAGACTCAACTTCAAGAAGCCAAGATAAATGAGGAAGCCTTGAATAAACAATTCAATGAAAAATAACAAGAATGTAAAAATCTAGAGACTAAAATTGTTCAACTAAAGAGGGAACTTGAGAAAGGAAACAACCAATCAAGATTTGAGAAGAGTTAAAAAATAATGAATGACATTCTTAATAGTCAAATATCAAAAAAAGATAAGGTAGGACTAGGATATGATCAAGATTCAACCTCTGCAAAACAAAAGACTGAAAAACAACCAATCAGATATGAAGAAGCTCTTAGAAGCCCCTTAAAAAGGGAAGATAACACAGGGAATATGGTACCATTAAAGTCTATTCCTAATAAACAAAAATCAGCACCCCCTATAAAATAAAAAGAAGACAAAAATATTACAGTGACTAGAAGGACTACCCCTAATAGATATCAACATATATTCCTTGGATATTGCTACTCTTGCAATAATTTTGG
>CBVK0103235034.1:0-11987 GCA_900067695.1 Picea abies
TTTTTAAGGTAAAATAATTTTATCCTATAGAATTTGGGTGAATCATTTTAAAAATAGCGAATCTCGTTTCTGGAAAAACCATGGAAAATTAGCCCACGAGCGAAATTTAGCCCCTCAAATCATCCCTTCTCCCATCATCACATGGACATTTGACAATTTATCTCATTTATATTTGACATTGTTTTCATTTATGCATTACTCATATATCCAAAAATAAAACATGTTGTCCAAAACTTATTAAGTCAAATATCATCAACAATAGATAAAATAAAAACTTAAAAGCCATATTTCCCACTCTGAGATGCAATCTTTCCTTGATTGTTGTTGTCACCCTTCAACTTTCCTAAATTTGCCTTTGGCTGCGCTAATCCTTTAGGCCTAATCTCGCTGATCACGTGAGAAAAATCGTCCCTCAAATGCATCCGGGAAGACATGAATTTATTAGAGCCATTAGAGGGTGAGGAAGGGGCAGCAATGGTTTTTCCTTTATCAAGGGCATGGTGGGCCTCGGTTTTCAGCCTTTTACTAGCATGGGCTGACTAAACTGGTGAGTGGCTAGGTGCAGCTTGGGAAATTTGATTGATAGGTGGGGGAGAAGGTAAGGACAAATTGGGCCAACCATGGGGTTGGGAGACCACCAGGTGGACAATCTCTTGCCACCCATCATTTTCAGGAACCTAAGGTTGTAATGAGACATGAGGGGGAACAGGAATACCAAGGGCTTGTGGAGCTTGGAAAGGAGGCCTTTTAGGCCTAGGTTGGAGTACTCCTTGCCCAATCCAATTGAAAAATCTGGCTTGAAACAACTTGCCTAAATATTGTGAGTCAGCATCAAAGTGTATGGAGAACCTTGGCCTACTTGGGCCTCTGTTCCAATTACCTCTCCCTCGGTTGCCTTTGCGATGACTACATCAGCTGAAAAAGATCATTCTTGCATGCATGATTGATTAGCAATTAGTCCTTTTAAAAACCGTACATGATAACTCTTTAAAAATATGAAATATATTTTGGCTCAACAACATATCAGGCTCATGCAATCCAATCCACATAAATTGTTTAATTGTTGTCAATGAGCAAGGGATGAACAAAAGGTCCTGGGATATGCGAGGGGATTGTATTTAGCGAAAAATTATATAATGAGGGGGGAAATAACATGGTTACTTATCAAAGGAAACGATAATCAACTGTAATGCAAACCAAAGAAAACATCATTGTGAATCAACCAAGAAACTGTGACTTACAACTGCTTCAATAAAGAAGTTTTCTTGACTGTAGTCAATTTTAGAAAAAGGAGTGAAAAATGAATGTGGGAATGAGATGGGGTTGTAATTAGTGAAAAGCGAAATAATGGTGGGAAAAGAGAGTGTATATTGTTCATAAAATTGATTAAGTAATCCATACAATCATTCTATAAAAGGAAATACACCAACCAAATGACCACTGTGACCCAAAAAGAAACTACTGTGTAAAGTTCAAACAATTTTGTGCATTAACTTGCTTACTATTCAAAATCAAATATTTAACACAGTGCCATCAAACAAGGCAGTATGCATTCCACAACAACTAGTAGGGGAACTTTGTTTCTTCTCACTTATTGATTAATATTTTAAAACACTCCCCGGTAAATAAAAAGTAAACTATTTCCACTGTGTTCAACATCAAAATTAACCACTGCCCACGAATTATTTCAACCATCGATACAACTCGAAGGTATTTTTCGATTCTTTTTTTTATTCATTTAATAATTAAATTGCAATGACGTTATACTTTCACGATGCTTGTGCCTATCACTGTTAAAATGCATGATATTCATCAAACATACATTGTGGACAGTCAACCCAATAATCCATATTTAAATCGCAGAGATCTTGACTTCCCATTTAAACACATAGACAACAATCACCACTTCAACTCACACTATGTTGTGGAATGCACAAACCATTCGACAAAACGCATGTGTATTACTGTGATTGTACAGGTCCCATTTTCTTTGACTCTAAACATTCAAAATGTTGTGCTATCCATCCAATACAATGGGGCAGCAACAGTATGTCTAATCTCATAACACAGGTTTATTGAATGCAAAAAAACCATATCTAAAAACCCATGACCCTCTCTGAAGGTGCAATCCAAAAAACCATAACATATACAGTGGATGGAAATGCCATAATCATCACAATTGCAATAATCCATTTGGAAATTAAAAACACATGGTCACAGTAGTCATTGGCTCATGTTGTAGAAATGCCACACATAGTCATGCATCACATGTGAAGCATCATTGTGCATTAATCAATTGCAACTAATGTTGAGTTATCATTCAATAATCAGAATGTAAAAGACAGTGATTGTGTATCAACCCCATTCTTCAATCAACCAATTTCAATGCTGAGCTTATCAATTAGAATGTCATAATAATTAATGATGTGTGTTAGCACTCTGTAAATATGTTCGGCTGATAAAATGACGACAGAGGTAACTATTTCAACCAACTTTGAGACCCAAAACTAGCCTTTCGGACCTGGAGAGGGCTCTCGAGAGAGACTTTGTCTCGATACAGAATATGACTTTGAATTATCGGCTAGATTTAACACCTTTGAAGTAATGAGTGATGATTATATTGGCGCAAGAGAGTAAGACTTTGGGCTATGGATTCGATTTAAGAAAATGATGGAAACAAATGACTTGGTGACTGATCTTGAGAGGACAAAGGATAAGTGAGCAACAGTCTTCAGTGTAAAATCGTTGTGTGTGGTGAATAGAAAACATAGGAAGCAACTCGGAGCACCACTGAGGATGAATTCAGAGTTATATTTAGAGGAAAACGTTTTGTCTAAATGGCGCAAACAAGGGGCACTATGCAACGAATCCACAGGTATGAAATTTCATTTTGATTTAGATAGAAAAATATATGAATAAAGAAAACAAAAAGTACATACACAAAGAAAGGAGAACAATACATCCAACTTCTACAATTAGAATATTTTCATCAAAGCTTAAGGACTTTTGCATTAAATTTCGATCAAGCTCAAACTACATGCAATAGTCATTGTCTATACTGATTTTTGCCAACCAACCCAGATTACATCAAAAATATCAAATATATAGGCGAGGGTGTCTCTTGGGCTGCCCTTCTCTTCTAACTAATATTTCTAAAAACTAGGAAATTGATTATTCTGCATAAATGACTATTCGCATGAGGCTTTTCCAAAAATAGACAAAAAATACATCTGAATACATCATGATTGCTTGTATTCTTCCATGGAGATTTAGTTATCGACCAGGTCTCGTCATGAGAGAGTGATGTGTCAATGATTTCCTTCGATCAGGTATCTGCAGGACAAGTGTTTGCCAAAGTCCTGCTATCTATTGTAACGGCTTTGATTTATGCCACACACTCATTTGTTGCGTAAATGTGTGTGGTAAGTGGTTGTTGACTATCATGGCCGTTATCAAAATGAAATTTTTTTTTAGGGCAATTCCTCCTTCAAAACTGTCAATATTTTCTCTCTATTTGAGGATATGAGAACAGACTCAGTTAATCTTGTTTCTTTTGCACGCTGACGAGACTCGCGCGGGCTTTCTCCTCGACTGCTTCACATTCTCTGAAATGCTTAGCATACCTATCTTCATACAGCCTCTATGTTTCATGCAGCTGTATGATTATATCATGTGCCTCTCTAAGATGTCTCTTGAGCCACGTCACTTATCCTTCATGGCCTTGCGCTGCTGACACTTTAAGGGTATTTGTCGCAAGTTGTTGTCTCAGCTCCCTATTTTCCTAGTAAAGTTCAGGGATAGTTATTTTCAACTGTTTCACCTGCTGAGATGACTCTTGAACATTAGTACCAGAAACATCCATCCTCTTCATTTTTATCCTACTTTATCAACTTGTACCTTCGACAGGTTCCAGCTGAATATCACACATAAGTAATTCTTTGGCAACTGACCTTGCGCGCGGCTCGTTTGGGACTCAAGTTTCCACAACTTCCTTATTCTTCCTTGGCCTACCCCTTCTCCGAGGTAGCTATTGTTGGGGAGATAGGTATTTTTTTGTCCGTATTTCCTTCTCAGGTCCTTCCACTCTGAGTTCCATGCGGTGTGATATTATTGTTTCTGCGGGTAAAGGGAAAACTCCCTTTGGATCCTTGGGGACGCCTGTTGTGAGTGAGAATGAATCCCAATCGCTCTGGGGCTGGAGCCTAGTGATTTTTCTACTTCGCGTTCCCTTTCTTATGTTTTTGTAGGTCGCCATGGCGCAACCAGTATTTATCCTGCGCGTGATGGATCCAGCAAATGCACAAGGTGGAAAATTTGATTAACCTGGGCTTGCAAGAAAAATTACAAATAGTGCGTGGACCTGGTTTCACGAATAAAATGGGTGCAGAGCATATAAAATTTATAAAATATCAAACGGAAGGAGTAATCGTGCCAAAGAAAACTGAATTCATGGCGACTGGATGTTTCGAATCAAATTGCATATTTTCCATAGCACATCCCCACATGTAAAGTACAGGTCATAAGGGTTGCAGGGCATACATGATACGAACGTCGTGATTTTTCATTCCCCTGGCCTTCATAATGAGATGATAATAGTTATTTCATTTTTCGACGTGACTTTCATTAACTACTTGACTCGACTTGGGGCACATAGATACTACCTTTTAACAGGACCCGACTCTCTAAGAACAACATACCCATACCATTTACACATGTTTCGACTCTGACATCCCTTCCTGTTTCCAAGAGCCAACCAGCCACTTACTGACTTCGACCCCTTCATTCTTACATGCCTGACTTCACATGTTTTGACACATGGGCCATAACTCCACTAAAACTGACTCTAATTGAAAGAAAAATGGCAGCACTAATAGTTGACTCCAACGGGGATGTTATCCTCCCCACGAGTTAGCAAAGAACAATAGACCAAGTGCCTGACCATTGTGACTTTATTTTGACTCTTAGACACTGAACTATGAAATACAAAACACAACCTAAACCTATCGACATAGCTTCTAAAATATTTAGCATAAAATCAGGGCCTTCACTTCGGGCTTCAATTTTATGTTGACATACTGACTCAACACAAAAATAAAACGACTATTTACAATGACATATGACTTAAACAGATTTTATTTCATGAGATAATGTTTGAGGAACCTGTCGTTTATAGGCCCCCAACCAAGGAATTCTCCATTTTATCCTTCTAGAAAATAATCATTGCTCCTACAATATGCGCTGATTCTGAATGTACCCATCCAATGGTGGTCTAATTTTTCATTATTTCCTTTATATTCACTCCTCATGTCCCATCTCAACACCAGATCCCCCAATTGAAACTCCTCTTGCTTAGAATGATTGTCAAATTCTTTCTTCATCTTATCCTAGTGGAGTTGTGATCAATTGTATACTTGTTCCCTCATTTGTTGTGTGTGAATTAGCTAATTTATTCTCCTTTGCGCGTCATCTGGATCGACCTTCTGATTTTGCAACAACTTCCTAAAAGGAGGCCCCAGTGAGGTAGGGAAAATTGCATCCATGTCATATACAATCTGAAAAGTCGACGTTGAGATGGACTTATTGGTGGTAACTCGGTCTGCCCACAATGCATAGATAATATTTTTATGCCAAGATTTCTTATTATCCTGCAAGAGTATTTTGATGATTCTGGTCAAGATTTTATTTGATGATTTTGCTAACCTATTTCCTTGTGAGTAGTATGTCATAGAATTCCCCAGGGTTATATTGTAATCCTGACAAAACTTCTCCATATTTTTGGACTTGAATCCAGTCGCGTTGTCTATTATGATCTTGACGGGGCACCCGAATCTCGACAAGATGTTTGACTCCATAAATTGGATGATGACTGCATCGGTGGCTTGCTTCGTGCGGATTGCTTCTATCCATTTCTTGAAGTAGTCAGTGGTTGTGAGTATCCACTTGTGTTGCGTTGAGGATGGAGGATTTATTTCCCCTATGAAATCCAAACCCCGCTGCATGAAAGGTGCTTCGACTGAGATCAACTTTAGTGGCAAGGGCTGCAGCTTTCTTCTTCTGTCAAAAATATGACACTCGTGGAAAATGGACACTTCTTTGTATACATCTGAGAATATGGTAGGAAAATAGTAACCCGCTCTTAGGATTTTGTGTGTGGTACTTTTACAATAGTGGTGCCCTCTGCAATCACCTTTTTGAAATTCTTCTATGGCTCGTTTCACATCATTTTCCAACAAACAACTCATCAATATTCCCCCAGGATATTTCTAGTAGAGTGAGTTATCCAAGATGCAGAACTTAACCTCTTTAAGCTTTAGAAATATTGCCTTGGTCTTACTTACACCTAGAGGGGCCTGGATATTCTTCAACACATAGATGATGTCTGCATACCATGACGAATCGATGAACTTCTGAGACACCTACGCAGTCGCTTCTTCTTGAGGACTCTCTAACATATCAACAATGAATTGATTCCCACAACAACGTAGTCTGACTGTGCCATTAGCTTCATGAGGCCCTGGCCCTTAATTAATTTCATAGACTTAATCTCTAGGTCATATTCCAGCATGGCGGCTATCCACTTTCCTCTCCTCCCTTTGGGGTCGGGATGAGTCAGGATATACTAAACTGAGTTGTTGGGCACATAGGAAATAACGTGGGAGTGAAATATGTACGTCTTGAACTCCTTTAGGGATTTTACTAAGGCATATGCTTGTTTTTCCATAATGTTGTACCTTAGTGGAGCATCCCTCAACGTCCTGTTGAAGTAGGCTATAGGTTTCTCAAATTTCTTCTCGTCTTTCTGTAACAGCACGTCAATAATCGTATGCTCTGAGGAAAATGAATATAGGATGAAATCTTTCGTGAACTCTGGACTGGCTAGCACATGATCTCTAGTCAACGCCACCTTGATTTCTTCAAAATATTTCCTCGATTCTAGGTTCCACTTGATATCATTCCCCTTTCTGAGCATATAGGTGATATGATTTATAATCTCTTCCAGGTTCGGGATGAATCTTCTCAAGAAGTTTACTTTTCCCAAGAAGGATTGCACTTCCTTCTTACTGCACGAAGTGTCGATCTTCAGGATTAATTAAACTCTACTGGTGTCTATATTAATTCCCTCTTTCGAGATAATGTGCTCCAACAACTTCTCTTATTCCATCCTAAAATGTGATTTCTTCGGATTCAGCGATACGCCAAATTTCTTTCACTTCTGGAAAACCCTTTTCAGATGCTTGAGGTGTTATTCATCAGAAGTAGAATATACCGTGATGTCATCCAGATAGATCACAATGAAATTACCCCTTTCATCAACAAATTTTATGTCCATTTCTCTATGGAAAGTGGCACCAATGTTCATCAGGCTAAAAGGCATCTTGGCATACATGAACATTCCCCATGGTGTCATAAAGGTCGTCTTTTCCCTATCGTCTGGGTGGACCATGATCTGATTATACCCCCAAAAACCATCCAGCATGGACATCTTCTGGGACCTCACCACCTTTTGCAGGATATAGTCTATTTTAGGGAGAGGGTAGTGGTCCTTTAGGGACACTTTGTTCAAGTTTCAGAATACCACACACAGTCTTATTTTTCCACTCACAGGTACCAAATTAGCTACCCATTTTGAGAATCTTAAAGAAACGTTAACCTTAGCTTTGAACAATTTCTTTACCTCATTTTTTATCAGCGGTCGTAGCAAGGGATTTATCCATCTCAGTTTCAGTTTGAAAGGCCTCTAGTCTTTCTTGAGAGGGATGACATGCTAGATTACTTTAGTGTCATACACCTTCAAGTCATCGTAGCTCCAAGAAAAAACATCAGGGAAATCCTTCATGAGCTTGACATAGTCTTGTTTGACTTCTTGGTTGAGTGTTCTTGACAATTTTATTATTTTCGAGTACTCCTCAATCCTGATGTTGCAATCTTCGACGTCTTCTTTGTTTGTAGTGATCTTGGGATTTTTTGGCTACATCATTTTCATCAAACATCTTTTCCAGCATCACTAACCCCTTCGGGATGATGTTATTTTTCAGTTGTACTATGTTCCTTCCCATTATCTAGTTCTAGAAAGAGCCGTCATTACTTCGCACATTCGTGCTCTCGTCTTCATCGCAGAATAACTCATCATCAATGTTTATGTTAGCAAACTCGTCGCTCATTTGAAGAAATCTCTCTACCTTCTTGTCGTCCTCAAACACCTACTAATGTTTGATATTATCAGGTACTTTTGGCTTGTTTCTGACCTTGATCTCATATTTTTTGTTAGGGAAAATGGGGATTTTGAAAATTGAGGCCGAGGTGGCCAATGCATCGACGGTTTGGTTTTTCTCCCTAGGAATAACTGACAGGTCATACTCCAAGAATTTATTGAGGAGATCTAATGCCAAGTTTTTGTATGCTCTCAGGATGGGGTGTTTTGCCTAATATATTCCTTTGACCTGGTTTATGACCAACTCAAAGTCTCCACGCAATTATATCATCTTTGCATATAATTATTTCAACACCTTTAGGCCTAGAATCAGTGCCTCATACTTTGTCATGTTGTTTGTGCATTCGAACACGAGATTGTATGAGAAAAACTTTGTGCCCACCTTAGGGGGGCTTACCCATACGCTGACACCTGCTCCTTCCTTACTAACAGCATCATCAAAACTCATGTTCCATTTCTCATTTTCTGTGTGGTATTTTGGGTCAGTGCACTCTGTTGCTTCCCACGCGGTTTCCTCATCGATTGTCATGATGGTTGTCAGCACTTCCTCTTCAAAATTTAGGTCATTATATAATATAGAGGAACCAACCTCAGTGTCGATGGAGCATATGGGCTGTTTTTTTGGTTGTGTTTTGATTCTTACCATGTATTTCAACAACACTTCTCTACAAAACTGTCTGTCCTGACCAAAGATAGGAATGGTGGCGTATGACATGTCCATTTGCAGGGTCCCCTTTAACTTCACATCCCACGACCTAGACAATAGCATGCCAAACTTAGGGGGTATGTATGCCATGACCACATCCATAACCATGTTCTTCGAATGAATTTAATCCAATGACACGACCAAGTCCTTGATGAGACCCAAGCACTTGGCTTTCTTCGAATCAAAAGAGAAAAGGTCCTTATAGGGCCTGGTGATGTCCAAACCCAATTCGTCCAAAATCACCTTTGGCATGAGGTTGTGCGACACGCTCGAATCAAGAATGGCGCTATGCAAGGTCATGTCATGAACCTTTAGACTGACATAGAATGGAGATACATCCTCAGTATCACTTGTCTCTTCAATGCACAGAACAAATAGGATAGCAAGGTGATCATCTTGGAAATTCAAAGTATCAGGGGTCCCTCCCATTTTCATAATCTTAATAATTTTCTCCCGATATTCACCTTTTCTGATAAGTTTGTTAAAGGGGATAGAGATTTTGATTTTGGCCATTTCATGCTCAAATTTAAAAGGAGGACAGGCCTTCTCTACCTCTTTTCCACTCACTTCTCATCTTGATTCTGATGTTTTCTTTAGGGAATCCTCTTTTGACTTTTCTTTTTTAGTCGTATCCTTGGTCATGTTGTTCGGCCTTGGTCGGCTCTTGGAAGGGGTGTCCACTGGAGGTTTTCTTATGTGGTTTGTCTATTAAGCTTCAGTGTGTGCCTCCTTGTTCCTGAGGTTATATTTCTTCTAAAACTGCATGATGGCATTCTGGTAACCCTTTTTGAATTCTTTTGTTTCCTAGGACAGTGCATCATCCATTTCCCCAAACCATGCATCATCTATCTCAATCATAAAATTGTTGTTTTGGCTCATCGATCATGTTCCCTCTTTGTCAAAAACATGCACAGGTTCTTGTCGTCGCAACAATGCATTTATTATTCCAACATCTGATCGAAATCCTCATTCGCGTAGTTGTTTTGGAATGGAGGCATTGTCTATTGATCGCCTTGATCTCTATGCTCCCTTTGTTCCCTTTGTTTGATATGAGGAACTTGACCCCTTCAAAGGTTCTGATTCCTAGGCTAGGGATCATGTTGTTCTCGGGCAGCAGGTCTGTTTCCCACAGACATTTTATCCATTAGCTTCTCCATGGTTCTCATCATTAAGACAAATTTTTCATCTATGGATCTTGACATTGATGGTTGTGCATCTCCTTGGGGATTCTTATTGCCTCTTTTGAATCTATGTTTGATATTCCCCGACGCCATTATATTTACCTCGAATTTTATTGCATTGCTCATTATCGCATTTAGATTTGTTGATCTTCTTTCTCTCAACAACAAGGAGAAATCATTGTCGAAGGAGTCGGCGTATCGCAACTGCGTAGCCTCAGGAAGTGGATGGAATTCTGCATGAATTGAGTTATAAACCTTCATGAAACTGGTTGAGAATTCTTGCACCATCTCCTCCAGTGCCTTCTTCATATTATTTCACTGCATTAATAGCTGCAAGGGGTTCTTCTTGTCTCCTCATCTAGTAATGAAAGACGTTTCGAATGCGGTGAAGTCTCGAATGCTTGCAGTTGGGAGGGATTTGAACCACTTCCTCAACTCCCTTGCAAAACTCTGCGTGAACAACCTCATTTTCACGTTTTCATAGTCTACCTCTTCTAGGTCAATGAAATCATTGAACCAATCCAGATGCTTCTGGGCTGAAACGTTTCCTTCAGCATCATAGAGCTTAATCCTCTAGCTGTAATTTCGGGGAAAATTATGCAGTTGGGATGGCAGAATGAGGGGGGTGAATCTGGCGACCATGGCTCTAGGAGGGTTGGGTATTTGAGGGATATTATTAGACACTAGGGCTTGGAATCTCTTATGGTCGAAAACTATATCGTCCAAGTTGGTTTCCAAATTAGACCTGAACAGGGTTTGTTCAAAGAATGCATTAAACTCAATATCGTCAATTCTTTGAGCGTCATCTTTGGGTAAGGACATGATTTTTTCCAGGTAGTAGAACAGGTCTGGCGCTTGCTCTCTAGTCCTGTGCAGAATTTTCTCGGGGTCGTAAACAATCTCTATAGGGTTTGGCCCAAGATTTTCTCTGGTATAGATCGTCTTCGGAGCCAAGGTTCCTAAAATGCACTACTTGGAGCTACTGGTCCTTTTGACTGGAGTTGCCAGGGTAAAGGTTTCAGCCAGTACAAATTTTTGTCCCAATGTTACCCTTAGGGGTCAAATTACAACGTTAGTCATTCTCCCAGAAAAAATCTATTCAATTTTGTCCCCGGCAGCGGCGCCAGAATTTTATCACTCTGTAAATTTATTCGGTTGATAAACAGATGACAGAGGTAAATATTTCAACCAACTTTGAGATTTGAAACTAGCCTTTCCGATCTAGAGAGGGATATCTCGGAAAACACTGTCTCAACATGAGATATGGATTTAAAGTTGTTGGCTATATTTAACACCTTTGAAATAATGGATTCTATCTATATTGGTGCAAGAGAGTAAGACCTTGGGCTATGGATTCAGTTCGTGAAAATGATAGAAATAAATGACCTAGTGACTAAAATTGAGAGGATAAAGGCTAAGTGAGCAACAATCTTCAGTTTCAAAATCGTAATGTGTGGTGGGAGAAAACACAGGAAACAACTCGGAGCACCATTGAGGATAAATTCAGAGTTAACTTTAGAGGAAATATGTTTTGTCTCAATGGTGCGAACAAGGAGCATTGCGTAGTGAATCCATAGGTTTGAAATTTTGTTCCGATTTAGACAGAAAAAGATATGAATAAAGAAAATAGGAAGTACATACGCAAAGAAAGGAAAACAATACATCCAGCTGCTACAATTAGAATTGTTGGTGTACAAATATGTTCAATATATATATTACACTCATTTAAATGTCAATCCGAGATTCGTAATCAATAGAGTTGATGCACTATATGTATCAATAACAGAGAGATTCCTATGTCTAATGAGTATATCTCAATCAAGAAACATAACACTCTGTTTTCACACTTCAAAGATAACACTCTTCACACAATTCAAAATTTAGAAAG
>CBVK0103235053.1:0-11145 GCA_900067695.1 Picea abies
AAGGTTTCTACATTTTAAAATAAATTTCCATCCTTAAAATCATCCCCGTTTACAATCATATCATGGTACACCTAGATGAACGAGAAAAGACAGCCTTCACGAAACCATGGGGTACATTCATGTATCCAAAGATTCCTTTCGGTCTTATGAATGCTAGAGCTACTTTCTAGAGGGATATGGATATAGAATTTTCTAAGGAAAAATATAAATTTATCATGATATACCTGGAAGACATCACAGTGTTTTTTGACTCCAATGAACAACATCTTGAGCATCTAAAGAAGGTCTTCCAGAAATGCATAAAGTTCGAGATATCTTTGAATCTGAAAAAATCACATTTCAAAATACAAGAAGGGAAATTGTTGGGGAACATCATCTCAAAGGAAGGAAGGCATAAAGATAGACCCTAGAAGGGTGGAATGGATTATAAATATCAACACTCCTCAGAGCAATAAAGAAGTATAGTCCTTCCTAGGAAACACGAATTCCCTCAGAAGTTTCATTCTGAATCTAGATGAAATTATAAAGCACATCATGAGTATGCTCAGAAAGGGTAATGAGATCAAATGGATCCCCAAATCCAGGAAAAAAATTGAATAAATCAAGGTCGAGTTGACCAAATCTCTCTTATTAGCCATCCTAGATTTCAAAAAATATTTTATCTTATTCTCCTTCGCCTCGGAGCACACCATCGTTGGCGTACTATTATAGAAGGATGAGAAAAATTTTGAAAATCCTATAGCCTACCTCAACAGGACATTGAGAGACTCCCCACTGAGGTATGATATCATGGAAAAAAAAGCATACACCTTGGTGAAATACCTCAAGGAGTTCAATACTTACATACTTCATTATCGCATCATTGCTTACGTGCCCAACAATTCTGTCAAGGACATCCTGACTCAGCCTGACCCTGAGGGGAGAAGAGGTAAGTGGATCGCAGTCATGATGGAATATGACCTCGAAATCAAGCCCCCAAATATGATTAAGGGTCAAGGGATTGAAAATTTGATGGCACAGTTGAATTGTGATGTTTTGGGAATAAACTTCATTGTTGATATGTCAGAGAACCCTCAAGAAGAAGCATCCCTATAGGTGTCTCAGGAATTCATCGATTCACCTTGGTACACTGACATAATTTATGTGTTGAGAAATTTGTAAGCCCCTCTAGGGTTAAACAAAACCAAGGATAGGTTTTTAAAGCTGAAGGCTACCAAGTTTTTCATCTTAGATAACTCTCTGTATTGGAAAGATCTGGGAGGGATCTTGCTAAGTTGCTTACTAGAAGATGACACAGAATGAGCTATTAGGGAATTCCACAAAGGAGACTGCGGGGGGAATCACTATTGGAAAACCACCACGCATAAAATCTTGAGGGTAGATTATTATTGACCCCATATTTTCACATATGTATACAAGGAATTTTCCATTTTCCATGAGTGCTAGATATTTGATGGAAGGAGAAAGTTGCAACCCCTGCTGTTGAAACCTATCTTTGTCGAAGTACTGTTCATGCAATGGGGCCTAGAATTTATAGGAGAAATGAATCCCCCATCCTCTCTGTAGCATATATGGATACTAATAGCTAAAAATTACTTCACCAAATGGATCGAAGAAGTCCCCACAAGGCAGTCTACTGACAGAGTCATCATTCAGTTTCTAGAGACCAATATCTTGTCTACGTTCGGGTTCCCTACCAATATCATCACGAATAATGTAGAAACATTCAATTCAAAGAAGATGGATAAGTTTTTTCACAATTACAATAGAACACTAGGACACTCTACGACTTATTACCCACAGGGTAATGGATTGGTGAAATCATCCAACAAAAGCTTAACCAGGATTATTAAAAGGCTCCTGCAAGGAAACAAGAAGGCATGGCACAAGAATCTTATTTACGTGCTATGGGATGACAGAATAACTAACAAAAAATCCATATCCACATCACCATTCCAAATTGTATATGGCACAGACGCAGTTATCCCTACCTCGCTGGGATTGACCGTCAGGAAGTTGCTGCAAGAGAAAGAGGTCGAACCAAATGATGCTCAAAGGAGGATAAATCAATTAATTCACATGTAGGAGATGAGGGAGCAGGTTTTCTACCGATCAAAACTTCACCAAGATAGGATGAAGAAAATTTTCGACAATCACTCTAAGTAGGAATATTTCAAGGTGAATGACGTGGTGTTGAAGTGGGATGTGAGGAACAAAGACATAGGGAAGCATGGAAAATTCGATCATCTTTGGATGGGACCATTCAGAATCGTCGTGTACCATCGGAACAATGCATATCTGCTACAAGATATTAATGCAAAACTCATTGGTGGGGGGCCTATAAATTGTAGGTTTCTTAAACACGATGTGGTTTAGTATGGTCTGTTTAGGTTTTCATGTCATTGTAAATAGTCATTTTTTATGTTTTCAAAGAAGGCGTTTTGAGTTAGTATGTCAACAGGAAATTGAAGACTGGAGTGAAGGCCCTAATTTTATGCTAAGTCAGGCTGTAACTATGTCAATAAGGTCTAGGGTAAGTCTTTTCCATTTTTTTAGAGTATGAAAATCAAATAAATCCCAATGGTCAGGAACCTGGCCTGTTGTTCTTTGCCACCTCACTGGGAGGATAGCATCCCCGTTGGAGCCAGTTGTTAGTGCTGTCATTTTTTTCAGTTAGAGTCGGTCTTAAATGATTCATAGTCCATGTGTCAAAGTGAGTGAGGTCAGGTACTGAACAACGAATGGGTCGAAGTGAAAAAGTGGTTAATTTGGCCCTTGGAGACAGAAAAGGGCATCAACATCAAACATGTGTAAATGGTAAAGTTATTTTCCCAAAAGTTCAGGTCTTGTCATAAGGGGAGATTTTACATGCCAAAGTTCAAAGAAAGTTCTTATAATAAGGGTCATGTCAATATATATAAATACCATAACCACCTCATTATGAAGTCAGAAAGGATAATAAATGACGATGTTCATATCATGTATACTCTATATCTCTTATCATTTGTACTTTACACACTCCGAAGTGTACCCGTCGCGTGACTGTGCTGTGCAAATCTTCATCTTGCGTCAAAACTTCTCATCACCATGGATTCAGTGTCCCATGTCATGATTCCATCCCTCACCCATTTATTTATAAATTCCAGTCATTCTGCATGTATTTTATTTACCAACCAATTTTTTGCGTCGTCTATAATTTTTCCTGCAAACCATGAGTTCCTCGTTGTCAGAAATTCGAATGCCATCAGCTATGTCACAAACTGGGTTAGTAAAGATTGTCACATTTTGCATGTCTTAAATTATGGTTTAGATCCTGTCGGAGTTTGTCACAAGTTAGTCTTTCAGGAGAAAATTCCTCTCACGGTCGCCCCCTCATCCTCAAAGTTTTTTACATACCCATTTTCTCTTTCGTGATCCCCTAATGCGACAACCCTGTCATCATCATTGTCACAACGTCGACTCGTTCCTACACCAAGAGTATTCATAGTGCCTGGGCGATGCACAATGAATTATCAAAGTCATTCTCTCTTAACACATGAAGTTTCAATATCGCCCTCCGATGGGTCTGGGCTAAGAATATCATTATCCATTTTCCATGCGAAGAGGGAGTCATCTTCACTACTACACATGCAGAACAAAAATGCATTGCACCATGATGATATCCCAAAACATAAGTAAGAGGGAGGGAACTGGTAGAGCTATGATGCCCGAGCCTCAAGAATTTGCATGGATAAATGAATATCTAAATGTCAAATCATCTTTCGAGCAGGTCGGATGCATGCACTATTGCAAGAAAATCCAAGGATACAATGTGAAACTGGATGAACAGTTCGCACTCATATTTAATGGGTTCCATGCAGTTATTATAGGAATCACATTCTAGGTGATGGAAGAAACTCTATCAGCCACGAAAAATATCCCTCTGTGTGGTGAGAGGTGGTCCAATGGCATGCCTTTGGACGTGCTATGCTACGAAGAATTCATCAAACCAAACTGTTTGGACGTGCTATGCTACGAAGAATTCATCAAACCAAACTGCCTAAATGAGAAAATCAAAACGAGTGTTCCAAGTCAATATCTACGGGAGCCTTTTCAGAAAATATTGAAGGTGATTGGAGAGTATTTTATATGTGAAAAGAGGTCTGATAGAATACAACCACATCACATCAGATTGCTGATGCATTTGACATGAAAGAGTTCATTGAACCTTCCTTTCTTCTTGCACCAAATTCTAGGAGGAATGGCAGACAACGTCCAAGCCGAAGCAGACCAGCCAAAGAATAACTTATCCCACATCTTACTAATCAAATTGTTGATAGTTGAGGAATTAAGGTGACTGGGAAAGGACTGGGATTCATTTATTCTTTCATTCGACATCCCCAGGGACCCCAAAGGAGACCCCCCTGTACCCATGGGAGAAGAAACATCTCAGAGAGGAGAGGTGAAAATAGAAGGGGATACAAAAAAGGGAAAGATAGTGGAAGTCTCGTCCCCCCAACAACCAATACCCTAGAAAAGAGATAGGCCAAGGAAGAACAGAGAGCTCGGGGAGGCCCAAGCTCCAATATCACCACGTGCCAAATCGATTGTTGAGAAGTTACTCATGCACATTGTTCGGTTGAAACCTATCGAAGGTTCAAGATGAGAAATTTGTGACAGATGGAGGAGGTCGAGTGTTGAAAGCATGGATGTTTGTGAGCCATCACAACAACTAAATCAAGTGCAACTCGCTATTTTTGAGATATACCAGGAGAATAAGGAATTGAGAAAGGAGTTAGCGAAAAGGATCGTCAAGACATCATCATCATAGATTTGAGAAGGGAATGTGAATTGGCTTAAGAGGTAGCTCAGAGAAGCACAATAAATGATGATCCATTTGTGCGAAGCACTGAGAATGTCAAAGGAGAAAATTATAGAGAATTTCAAAGAATGTGTACCAGCCATAGAAAACATCTGCGCAGCTCTAGCCAACGCTCAAGTGACGCTGAAGGGGAACGGGGTCTTGAAAAAATATGTAAATAATATGAAAAGGTGCAACTAGTCCCTCAAAAAATTATTAGAAATCAAGATTGTAGATAAGGCTAGAAACATAAAAAGGAGAAAATTATAGAGAATTTCAAAGAATGTGTACCAGCCATAGAAAACATCTGCGCAGCTCTAGCCAACGCTCAAGTGACGCTGAAGGGGAACGGGGTCTTGAAAAAATATGTAAATAATATGAAAAGGTGCAACTAGTCCCTCAAAAAATTATTAGAAATCAAGATTGTAGATAAGGCTAGAAACATAATTGATCCAACCCCATTGTTGTATTTTTGAACATGGCACAAAATTCCTTTCTCCCCGTGTCATGTTTCCTTCCGAGAAGTAAGGAATCTAACGTGTATCTGCATTATGGATATACATAGTGAAGATGTTGAAAACCCACATGTCATGAAGGACAAGTGTAGGTTGAGCACACAACATTTTTGAAGAAATGTGTTGTCCCCTGATGGTCGTTGTCATCTTCGAACACGGGTGAAAATTCACAGCCACCTCGCCACATGCCTACCACAACCAATGATCATGCATCATCAATAAAATTCATTATACTAGGTGGCAGAAATATGACAAAGTGCTTGATCATTCATATGACCTTTCAAAGGAGAAGCATCAACACATCACTTCTTAATGATGGATCCTTATGATGACCGAACTGTCATGGTAAAGACGTCGATTATTGCATGATTGGATACAATCAAGTTTCTATTCTTAGTAGGTGCCATTCGAAGGATCATTTGGAAAAGAATAACCAGAGCCTAACTGCTAGGAGTAGTAGTTGGGGGGAATAATAGCCAGAGAGACACATCCTTTTTCTATATATTTCATTTTTTCAATGTAAGTCGGGTTGGTTGGAAAATTAATGTAGGCAGTGACTGTTGAATGTAACTTTCAAACCTAATTGAAGTTTAATGCAAAGGTCCTAAGACTTTGATGAAAATATTCTAATGGTGATGGTTTGATGTATTTTGATATCTCTTATGCACGTGTTTCCTGTGGTCTTTATATCCATGTTTGTATTTTGTTTAAATCATAACGTTTTATAAGTCTACAATTCATCGCGTGGTGCTCTAGACTTCACCATTTAGACACCTATGTTTTCTTAAAAGTAATTTAGAATTCATCTCCAATGGTGCTCTAAGTTACTTTATGTATTCTTCTCTCGCCACACACAACGACATTGAATTTAAAGACCATTGCCTACTTATCCTTTATCCTCTCAAGTTTTAGTCACCAAGTCATTTATTTCTCTCGCTTTTGGGGATTTGACTCCATGGCCCAAGGTTCTGTATTCTCTTACCAATAGAACCAGAAATATTGCATGAACATGTTAATCCTAGTGGACAATTAAAATCCATTACTTGTATAGAGACAAAGTCTCATAGAGATCTCTCTTTGGGTCAAAAAGGCTAGTTTAAGGCATTAAAGTTGGTCTATAGGTTACCTCTGTCATTTGTTTTCTAAAGACCATTGCCTACTTATCCTTTATCCTCTCAAGTTTTAGTCACCAAGTCATTTATTTCTCTCTCTTTTGGGGATTTGACTCCATGGCCCAAGGTTCTGTATTCTCTTACCAATAGAACCAGAAATATTGCATGAACATGTTAATCCTAGTGGACAATTAAAATCCATTACTTGTATAGAGACAAAGTCTCATAGAGATCTCTCTTTGGGTCAAAAAGGCTAGTTTAAGGCATTAAAGTTGGTCTATAGGTTACCTCTGTCATTTGTTTTCTCAGCCAAACGAATGTACGGAGAGCTAACACCACCCACAGGCTAGGCACGCTAACTTCAAGTCCCTTCTCTGTACTTCTTCGACCCATGTTCTAACTTTAAATAACAAGGGGGAATGAAGCATATGATATTCACAACAATAACTAGAAAGCATGCATATTATAAAAATTGAATTCAACGATAAATAAATAGAGAGCAGAATAAATCATACACAGGTAAATAATACCATAACAGAGAGTGCTTATCTTTTATAAAAGAAGACACCAACTGACTACAAACCAAGGACGTTCCACCCAACCATAGACATTGTTGTTCCAAGTCTCAACAACAATATCACCCCCGATCTAGGGCTATGAATCCACAAGGACGGTTCCAGAGTGTTACTTGACTTCCCAAACCAGTCAACACTCAAGCTCTCATAGGCTTCCCAACACCCAGAACAATCCAAGTACACCATCTCTCTTCTACCCAGTGTGCACAACCAAAGAGAATGGAACCTCTCCCTTCTCTTACATACAGTCCCTCAGGTTGTCCTTCTCCTTCTAGGGCTCCAGTGCAGCTGGTCTAGAATCTCAATGCTAGGACTATCAGGACTTGCAGCTATGAGAAAATATGGAAACATGCCAAACAACATCAGATATGTGGGCCTTGATTCATGGTTAGATTACACCAACAATATCTACAACCAATAATACCATCTATTCACTTCATCATTTCATCTTCCTTTCTTGACCCAAGACACATATGAAGAAAGATGAATGGGTGAAAGAATGAATGGAGTGGAATCTCCATGAGAGGGGTGAACAAAGAGAAAGTGAGGGAACAAGTGAATGAATGAATGCATGAGTGCATGAGTGAAAAATGTGTGAAGTGACCAACAAGAGAACAAGAACAAGAACAAGAACGAGAGTGAGAGAGAGAACGAACCCCCCCCAATAGACTAGGGATAGGTTTATGTAATTCTTGGCAATCATGAACCTCATGGCCTTCCCCC
Organism: Picea abies; assembly: GCA_900067695.1. Lineage (NCBI taxonomy): Eukaryota > Viridiplantae > Streptophyta > Pinopsida > Pinales > Pinaceae > Picea > Picea abies. The sequence continues at coordinate 7,766 of CBVK0103235053.1, forward strand.
AAGAATATCACGTAACTAATTTCCCCCATTAAACAAAATGGGTAATTAAAAAATGAAATAAACACTTAGCCCCTCAAGCCCCCTCTCTTGTGGAATCATATCCCCCTATAACTCTAGTCCTTGTGCATATAGAAGCCAACGATGTATTTATTATTAATAATCATCAAAAAATTACATTTCTCATGCACACTGGCCTCTTTTAATTGTTTTGGCACTTCATCCTCTCAACAATTAACAAATACATTTTTTAATATGGGGCTCATAACCCAGGGTGTTACATATCCTCCCCCTTATTTTAGCACTATCCTGAGTGCATATACAAAACATGAATCAAAATTCAAAAAATTATTCAAAAAGTTGTAGGTATTTTGTATGCATGGTATATTAATTCTCCTAGGTAGCATCTTCAAGACCATAGCAGGTCCACTGAAATTTTACAAGATTTATAGCTCGATTCCAAAGCATTTTGACATTTCTGTCCAATATTCGCACTGGTTAGACCTGAAAGTATCCCTCTATATCTACCTAAATCATATGTCAATCAATAACATATGCATAGTTTTTTAGAAAAGAGACATGAAATACATTATGCACATTCATGGAAGTAAGAAATGCAAGTATGTATGCAATTGGCCCTGTTTTGTCCAATATCTCAAATGGACCATAGAATCTGGCTACCAACTTTGTACAACTACCAAACTTCAAAGACCTCTTGGGATTTAATTTCAAAATCACATGCTCCCCCATTTTAAATACTCTTGTTGTTCTATTCTTATCTGCATAAACTTTTTGTCTATCTTAATCTACCTTTAAATTTTTCTTAATCTTAACCATCTGGTCTTCCATTTCCTTGAGAAACTATGTCCCAAGTGCCACTCTATCTGTCAAGTTTTCCCAACTCACTAGAGTATTTCATTTCCTACCATACAAATCTTCAAATGGGCTCATTTCCAATGAATCTTGATACCCATTATTATAGGAAAACTCAACCAAGCACACGTAATATTCCCACTTAGATGGATTATCCATCACATAGATTCTCAACATGTATTCAATTACTCGGTTGAGTCTCTTTTTCTTCTGATCTGACGGTGAATGGTAGGTTGTGATAAAGTTCATATTTGTACCAAATCCTTTGAACAATCCCTTCCATAAATTTGAATTAAACTTTGTGTCTCTGTTCGAGACAATTTTCCTAGGCATCCCATGCAACATAGCAACCCCCCTCATGTAAATTTCTACAATATCAATTATTGTATGTGTTGTTTGTACAGGAACAAAATGAGCATCATTTGTCAATTTGTCAAGCACTACCATGATTGAATCATGTTGTCTTGTTGTCTTAGTAAATTTAGTTATAAATTCAATGGTTATCACTTCCAATTTCTTCTCTGGAATTGGTAATGGTTATAGAAAACACGTTGAGTGCCCATGCTCAACCTTCACTTTCTGAAATTCCATACATCTGGCAATGTAATCAACAACATATTTTTTCATTCCTAGCTAAAATAATTGTCTTCTTACTGCTGTAATCATTTTCTGGTAACCGATATGTCCAACATATGGAACATTATGCATTTCTTTTAGTACCAGATTCCTAAGTTCTTTGGAACTAGGAACATAAATTCTATTTTATGAATAAGTAATCCATCTTCCTTCATCTCATACTCTTTCATTTTATGTTGTACATCTCCTTGTTGTAAGATTTCCTTTACTTGTAGGTAATTTTGATCTGTAATAACAACATCCAAGATATTGATCTTCAAGTCTGACTGATACATACTAACAGTTGTAGCATGCATGAGATGCACTCTTCTACTAAGTGCATCAACAACTTTATTTTATCTTCCTTTGATATTCTTGATATCAAAGTCGTATTCACTTAAAAATTTCAGCCATGTTACATGCATGAGATGCACTCTTCTACTAAGTGCATCAACAACTTTATTTTATCTTCCTTTGATATTCTTGATATCAAAGTCGTATTCACTTAAAAATTTCAGCCATGTTATTTTCCTGGAATTCAAATTTGGTTGTTGAAAAAGATACTTCAGACCACTGTGGTTTGTTATCAATTCAAATCTCTTTCCCATGATATAATGCCTCCTCATCTTCAATGTGTGAACAATGGCAGCAAGATCCAAGTCAGGTGTGGCATAGTTCCTCTCATGTTCCTTAATATTTTTGAACTCACAACCGATAACATGTCCATTTTGAGTGAGGACTCCACCAAGCCCTTCCTTACATGCATCATGTCCATTTTGAGTGAGGACTCCACCAAGCCCTTCCTTACATGCATCTATGCTTACCAAAAAATGTTCATTTGGGTTAGAAATCTTTAACACAGGTGCACTAGTAAGTAATTCCTTCAACAAATTAAATTTCTTTTCACATTAAGATGTCCATTCAAATTTAATTCCCTTCTTTTTCAAAGAAATGATGGGATGAGAAATCTTAGAGAACCCTAATATGAATATTTTGTAGTAACCAACTAGCCCCATAAAAGATCCTCTAATGGCTTCGATCTTCTCTAGATCCACTACTATGCCTTGTTCTGAAATAATGTGCCCCAAGTAATGGATCTATTCTTTGTAAAATGAAAACTTACCCAGGTTGGAATACAACTGACGTTCTCTCAACACTTGCAATATCAGTCGTAGGTGATGTTAATGCTCCTCTTCAGACTTGGAATAGAAAATAATTTCATCCAGGAATACTATGAAAAACTTACCAAATAATTTATGAATATGTCATTCATTAAGCACATAAATATAGCTGGTTCATTTGACAATCCAAATGGCACCGCTACAAATTCATAATGCTCATACCTGGTTCTAAAAGTTTTCTTCTGGATTTCATCTTCTTTGACTCTTACCTGATGGTATACTGACCTCAAGTCTATCTTTGAAAATATCTTTGATCCTCTTAGCTGATCAATGAGGTCATCAATTTTGGGTAGAGGATACTTTTTCTTCATAGTGGACTTATTCACCTGTCGAAATTCAATACAAATCCTCAAGGTCCCATATTTCTTTTTTACAAAGAGTACTAGTGCTCCCCAAGGTGAAAAACTTGGGCATATGTACCCTTTCTTCAACAATTCCTCCAACTACATTTTTAATTCTTTTAACTCTGGTGTACTCATTCTATAATGTTTTTTTGACACCAGGGCAACTCCTGGCACTAAATAAATAAATAAATCTATCACCCTTTTTGGTGTCAAACTTGGTATTTCTTGGAATACATCCCCGAATTCTTGTAGTAATGATAAATATTCATGGCTTGGCCCCTTTTTATTTTCTAGATCCTCCACATGGGTTGCATACAATTGACATCCTTTTTTGAAACATCTCTTCAACTGTAAGGCTGAAATATCCCTT